>PXYN01000355.1:0-45911 GCA_003056585.1 Lecanicillium sp. MT-2017a
GGGGGTGGGGGGGGGGGGGGGGGGGGGGGGGGAGGCGGGGGGGGAAGAGGAGGGGGCGGGGGGGGAGGATGGAGGAGGGGAGAAGTGGGTGGGGGGGGCGGCGGGGGGGGGGGGGGCGGAGCGGGGGGGGGGGGGGGGGGGGGGTGGGGGGGGGGGGGGGGGGGGGGGCTGTGTAGTGGTTCGCTTACCATTGTTTCGCTTCGCGAGGGACATGAGCCTGTTCCTGTGAGCTTTAGCGCTCTAGTTCGATTTGATTCAGATGAGCTGCTGGACATCTGCCGTGTTGGGAGGGAGCAGACGGCGCAACGACGCAGCGGCGCAACGGATGGTGGGATGCGCGCTGATGCGAAGTCATGTGCAGGTTGGCGATCCGACTGGCTGCTCGGTGTGGGGGTGGGGTTGCCGGCTGCCAAGGGCCGTCTTCAATGTTCGGTGAAGGGAGCCGGGAATCAACCCCATAGATGGCTGCCAAATCAGTGTTAAGGGCCCTGTATGGAAGAGGTAAGGGGTTTGCTCAAATTACTTTAACGACAGTTTGCTTTTGTTTTGGCACTCCGTGACATGAAGGCCATGCGACAAACACTTTTGGAGAAGGCTGCGTGAACAAACATGATAAGGCAATCCACCAAGGTCAAGTTGTGCCGATGTACTCATGAAGAACGATGCAATGTACCGATTAAATAGTGATACCAGGAAATCCATCGGGTAGCTACAGTAGCACACAAGTATTACATGCGAAACCTATTAATGGGAGATCAACATCTGGCACCAATGTACCTAGTCGGGCCGTGCCAATAATACACACTTCTTCAGACACCATCATCACGGACCCTGAATTATCACAGCCGCTCTGCGACACCGCACACGCCCGACTCTCCGCCTAGCCGAGCGGCCCCTGCCCCGTGCACTCCCGCTCGCTACTGTCTTGACGTTCCGGGTGGGAGTGGATATGTACCCGTCGCCGGCTCCAACGTCCCGAGGACAGACGAGTCGTTTGCATGACGTGGGAGGCTGAGGGGTGTGTGATGATGATGGGAACGACGTAGACACCGTTACATCTTTGTCGGGAATCTTGCAGCGGCGAGCCACGTGGTCGATGCGGCGACGACTGCGATACCGTCATCCAAACACGATAAATCCTGACGCAAAGTCGAGATCGCATCGTGAACAAGGCCGCTGCTACACACCATCATCTGAATTGTACAGATCATATTACGAAGTTACATATTCACACAATTCAAAAAAGGACACTTGAGAATGAAATATACATGGTTTTGTCAATTTCGTATGTCGTTAATTCTGGGTATATAAAACAACGAGTCAAGACCCTACCCGGCCTGTTTGGGGCTTTCGGGTGCCTTCTAAGCGCTCTATGCTCCGTCCAAACACTGCAGAAACTTCGCAAAAAGACCGTTTCGTCTATGACAGATCAAAAATGATCAATTCCGATATGATACAAGGAATCGAGTGTGCGCGCACAAAACAGTTCCGTACAGCTTCGGCTTGTGCGCAGAGCCCACAGGTAAAAAAAAAAAAAAAGACCATTCAACATGCAAAAAAGATCATGAGAGCACCGTTTCCATCTTTCAACCTCCACCAACCATTCAGGGCAGATAGCTTAGCCCTCGATTTCGCGGACTCTTTGCCTCTTGTAGCCAACGAGAGCCAGCATCTCGGCCCAGAAGCCCACGGGGGGTTCCGTGAACTTGGCCTCGTAGCGGTCAATGGTCGGGCGCTCCCAGACGAGATCAGCCTCATGGGGCTTAACGAAGCGGGTGCGCTTAACAAGCTTCCAGCCAATGAAGAGAATGGGAGCGAGGATCTGCATGGTGTAGGTCTGGAAGAAGCCGACGACGTCGAATGGCTTAATATACGTGTAGCCATTGAAGATGAGGATGAGAACCTGGATGACGACGGCAATGTAGGCGCCATACGGCTGGAATCGTCCGTAGTAGGGCAGCGTTCTGCGGTCGAGACCCTGGGCCTTGCAGGCTCTATGGTAGAAGATGAATGTGATGGACATGGAGACGAAGTCGACGATACCACCACCAGTGACGAGAGCAGCGAGCCAGGTGATGACCTGGGCAGAGTTGCTGCCGACGGAGCACAGAGAGAGGAAGGGGAAGAGCATGACAATCATGAAGCAGTAGATGGGGACACCACGGCTGTTGCACTTGCGGAGGAAGCGAGGAGCACGACCATCGAGGGCAAGACCGTAGAGAGAGCGGGTGGCGCAGTAGGTGTAGGTGTTACCAGCAGAGAAGATGGAAGTCATCATCAGAGCGTTGACAATGTCGGGGAACACGGTGATCTTGAGTCTGTCCATGGCCATGACATAGGGAGAGGCGGCAGCGCCGGCGCCCTCGCCGCCGTTGAGGTGGATCCTGACGAGAGCATCGTAGTTGTACGGAAGTACGATGCCGACGCAGAGCGCACTACCGAAGAAGAAGAGGCCGAAGCGCCAGTAGACCGTCTTGAAGGCAGCCTTGATGTAGATACGAGGACGCTTGGCCTCGGCAGCGACCATGGAGATGTATTCGGGACCGACAACTGCGAAGGCAGCGCTCCAGAGAGCGCCAAGGAGACCCTCGAAACGGCCCTTGTCGCCGGTGCTTCGGTACTCGGCAAAGGCACCGGGGGTCTTCCAGTAGCGGAAGCCGTAGACATCGTGAGCGGGGTTGCCGCCGACCATGGTGATGAAGGTGAAGAAGAAGAGCATGAAGAGCAGAATGACCTTGCCGCCAGACAGCCAGAATTCGGCCTCACCATAACCGCGGACGGCGAGGAAGTTCAGGGCACCGTAGCAGGCAATGACACCGATGCAGATACCAGCAGTCGGGCCGGCGGTCGAGACCTCGTCGCTCCAGTAGGAGATGACGAGGGTCAGGGCGGAAATCTCAAAGGGAATGAGAAGAGCCTCGTAGAGGAAAAAATTCCAACCCGTCATGAAACCAAGAGCGTCGTCGACAAAGTGACCGGCAAGACGAATGAAGCCACCAGACACGGGGTACAGCGTGGTCATTTCGGCAATGGAGTTGTTGACAAGAGCGAGGACACAAGGATAGATGATGAAGACAATGAGCAGACTGCCAGGGCCACCCTTGGCGAGACCAGCACCGATACTGACGAAGAGGGCAGTGCCAATGGAGCCACCAATGGCAATCAGCTGGATCTGACGGTTGTTGAGGCGGCGATGCAGGCCGTCGGCATTGTCAGCAATGTGAAGGTCGTCCATGTCCGGGGGCGAGCCCGGCATCTCCATCTTGGAGTGTTTTTCATCGTCGGAGATCCCCATGGTTGCGAATCAGCAGCCAAAGGGCTGGGGGGTATAGTGAGGTTAGAGAGATTGTGGTGTTGACAGTCGACTGGGGTTGGCGGCGGTGGTGTGCGCGCGCGGGGGGACCTTAATCGACAGTGACAACAAACAAAACACCAAGCTGCTAGGCTATGCTAGGCTTGGATGGTATTGTGTATTGAAGGTGGAGGAGGGAGGGAGGGGAGGGAGAGGAGGAAGAATGAAGATGGAGAGAAGAGAAGAGGAAGACGAGAATGGGAAACGGGAAACAAGGTTGGGGGAGGACAATGTCTATTATAAGAGGGTTTTCGACAAGGCTAAAAGGCACAAGCGTGGTGAGTGAGAGCCGCCGCCGTCATGGCTTGCCAGAGAGGGGAGGGGAGGACGAGACGGGCTATCCGAATGTGGAGAAGCGAGCAGCGTACCCCGTTCTGCGCCTGCGAGTACTAAAATTGCTGGCCTGTCGTTGGTTGGTAGGCTTAGTAGGTATCTACGAGTAGGGGGAGGGGGGGGAGTGTGCCGTCTTAGCAGGTACGAGTAGTAGCGACGGTGGGCATTCCAAACGGCCAAAGAGACCAAACCCATCGCCCATCAGCGTCAGTTCCATAAGTCAGTTTGCAGCGTGGTGTGGTGTGGTTTGCGGCCGAGTGGTGCGGAGCAGGCAAGATAGGCCAGGTAGGTACCTGGTACGAGTACAAGGCAGGTACAATGGCTGCAGGGCGGTGGTGCATGGGTGGCGGGCGGAGATGGCCAGCATGTTCCCCGTACCTAAGGTACTTGCTGAACGGAGTACTCCCACTCGCAAAGAGTGGTTCCATCCAGGACCGTTCAGCGAATTGGGGGACGGGGGACGCGACAAGGAATGGGCAAATGTCAGTGAGTGTGTGTGGGTGGTGGATGGCAGCGGCGGCGCGGGCTTGCTCAGGTTGGGTTAGGCCAGGTTCCCAGTGGCGCCCGGGGACCTGGGTGGCTGCGGCAAGTCGCCGCCGCCGAACAAGTACCCAGCACAGGGGAGGTACCTGTCCGGACGGGGGAACAGGACGGTCTTGGCGTTGAAAGGATTGCGGCGTTTGCGACCAATGCAGGCAAAGGTGGGCAAGGCACTGCCTGCTGCTTCTTCGCTGCCTTTTCCACGACTTCAAGTCAGGTCACGCAAGACGAAGCGACAAGTGAGCCCACGGCAGACGGGACAGTTTATTACTGTGACAGTTGCGGGACGGATATCACGAGTCCGTTCGGACTACAGACTACATGTCATCATTCAATGACTGGTGCCGTGGCACGCGACACCAGCGCAGCCGCCTCTGCCGGGCAATCATGGGCCACGTCCCCGGACAGGATAGAGCACTGCACTGCACTGCACTGCACTGCACAGCATCCAGCTGCCCACCTACGAAGTACTCAAACAGTGGTTAAGAAGAAAAGTGTACCTGTGGCGGCAAGCATGATACGAGTATGGATGCAGCGAGCAGTGAAAAAGTCGCCCCAGCTGTGGCTCCGCTCAGGCTAGCAGCACCACTACCTCGCAACTGGGCACGTTAGTATCACCAGCAGCACCCTCTCACAGGCCAGCAACAGGCCCCTGAGCGGGTACTTGCATGGGCCTAGCACGGCTGTTGGTTAGGTTCATCTTCGCCGCGGGTAGCCTGTGCAGGCCGGGCAGGCCGTGGCGAGAGACGTAGAATGAGGCGACGGCTTTGCCATGTTGGCGCCGCCAAACCCCAGTCTTCTGTTCCCTCCTTCGAGCCTTGCTCTGCAATGGACCGAGATCTACGAAAAGTACACATCCTGCCTGCATGGCATTTGGCATTGTTCGCTCTCGACGACATGCGCACACGACACGGATGCCTGGCTTCCTGGCAACCGTCGTCGTTGTCGTCGCCCGCAGCGCGCCCAGCCAGCCATCGAGATGGGAGGGGCCAGGTCTGCGCCTCTGACGTGCGCCACGAGCCCAGGTTGGGAAAATGGCCTACGAGTCGCTGTGCCCGCCAGGATACTGTTGCTCCCCTGCCCGCTGCACCGTTCGCTGAAACAGGCATGCCCGCGTGCACCGAGTCGCGCTGGCGTCCTGGTGGCGGTAAGCTGTCGTGCCGGGTGGGGTGCGCTAGTTGCCTCGTCAGTGCCCACTGGGGCGCGCGCGGGCGGGCATCTCACAGCAGGGGGGGGGGGGGGAGTGTGTTGTACCACAGTACGGAGTACCTCCCTCTGGGTCCTGCTAGGTGTACTAGTAGTGGGAACCAGCCTTTGGGGCCACTGGCAAGCCTTGCCTGGGCAGTGATCCTCCGAGTGCAACCTGTGCATGTATCGAATTCAATGCGCGATGGCGATGCCCTTCAAAATGGGCCCTCCCATGGTCTGCTGGTGCTGGTGGTTGATGTTGGCGGCTGTTGTTGTTATTGCTGCCGCCGTTGCTGGGCGCATCGAGCGCCGCTGTCTTGTCTCTCTTGGCTCGCCGTGTCTTGGCCGATTCCGGGCTGGGCAGCCGGTCGGGGAATAAACAACAGGCGTGCTTGGCCTGCCTGGGCGCACAGAATGCCACCCGCCTTGTCCCGGCGCGGCGCAGAGCTGAATAGGGCAAGACAAGAGTCTTGGAAGCAGATCGGCGCCCGTGCCCAGCCTTTTTGGCGGGCAAACGACAGCGCCTGTAGGGACATGCGCGATGCTCGCAGACCCGCGCTGCAGGACAGGCATTCGCGGCAAACCAACCGCAACCTTGAAAAATAGCATAAAATCACCAGCAGGTAGGGCTGCTGCCGTGCGTCCTCGCTGCATGGTGTTTGGCGTGCCATCGGCGTGCCTCGAGGCTGAATGGAGTCCTGGTCTTCGCTGTAAGGTAGGTACCGGCACCGCCAACGTCAGCCAAGTTACGGACTACTCCTACATGCCCTGCCGCCACAACGCCCTCGGGACACTCATACTCGTACTCATAGCGTGAGCCTTTGGTGTCCAGCCGCCGCCACTGTCATGAGCTACCGTCGTGCTAATACGCTACTATTGATGAGCGCTCCGAGTACCCCGTTTCTAAGGGCAGTGGCAGGTCTCACTCTTCAGCTACGAGTACTCGTAGTGCTCGTCCTAGTGCCCTGGAGTATCTCCTCCAGCCTCATTCTCTGCAGCTATGCTCCTCCTCCTCCTACTCGAGTCCTTTGCTTACGGTACGTACCCAGCATGTGCTACCCTGGCTCCATGAACATCGCAATACCCTGACGCAGAACCCCTATCTATATCGAACCCCAGCCTGCTCCCTCCTCATTGTCCGCCTCGCCAGCGACAGAGTCCCTTTTTTCTTCTCCACGAAGACCCGACCGACACACGTTAAAAAATTGGATACGCTTCCCCTTTCCCCTCAAGATACCCCGGGACGCACGAGGTTGACAACAGCCCGGGGTGCGGTGCCGTCTACTACGAGTACCTGAGGGTGCCACGCTGTGCCATGTCGACGACGATGCTTCGTACGACAATGGCAGAAGCATGCAAAACCACCCCCGGTAGTTCCTCCATCATCTCTTTCCCAAGAGACCGACGTAATGATGCATGGCCAAGCCAAAGCCCCATCCGCAAAAGCCCATCTTGCTGCTCACTGCCAAAATGAAGGCCACACCCCCCTGCTACTGCTGTGGATTTTAGGCCCCGGTCAGCTGTCTGTCTGGTGGTTTGGCGCTACGGAGCCCCCATCTGAGGCTAGCAGCAGAGTACCACAGTACATTGTTGGTACATGGCCCGGCGGTGCGTATCGTCCCTTGCCTTCTTTGCCAGCACCGGTCGCTCGCTCGCATCCCATTAGCACGGCCGCTCCGCTTGTGGGGCGGCCACCCTCTTCTTTGACGCTTTTAGGACTAGCGCTGCCGCCGCCTTAACCAGCGCAAAACGGCTGTTGAAGCAAAACCATCAACGGTCGTTGTGGTTGACATGAACCCCCTCCGGCTTTGCAGCGTTGCGCTGGCTGGCAAAGGAGGCGCAAAAAAACCAAAGTGACGTAGTGAAAGAAAAAGAGGGCGGCAATATCATGGACCTCGACGGCAATGCGCAAAAAACTCGACGTGTTCAGATGCATACCCTGGCCATCTCTGCTGATCGGGCTTCGGCCAGAAATAGAAGCCAAGACTCTCACACACCACACTACAACACCACCATCCACCACACCCATCTGCGTGGGGGGGAAGTACATAGTAAGACAAGACGGGCGCATGCACATGCGCGTCCATCTCCTCGTACCAAGCCAGCCACCGACTTCAGCTCAGATCCCAGAGTGCCTGCCTGGCTTAGTTGGGAAACTTTCTGGAATACGCCTTGCGCTGGCTCCGTGGTGGTACATGGCTGACAGACCAAGCGGCGGTGGCGGCGGCGGCACATCGCAACCCATTGTCGCGTTCCCCGTCCTATGGCGCCCGGCCTCAGCGCATCGCATGCAAGACTCGCAAGAGATGTTCTCCTGCGTCGATCCGCTGTACAATCACGGATATTGTGTCTCCTCTCCTCTTTTGTTTAAATCCTACGCTGCACCGGCTTGACAACGAGGCGCACTCTCTTGGTCATCGCACCTTTGCGGGGGTGGCTGCTCACCCATCAACAAGTACGTACTATGTACATCCACAGCAGATGGCGTTTGGCCGTTTTCACTCGTAGCGCCGCGGCGCCAAAGTCCAAAAGCAACAGTCTATCGAATAAAGACCAGCCGTCCCAGCCAATGAGGCTGTCATCTCGCCATCTACCATCCGTGGCCCTGGAATCATGTCCAAACGGTCGAGCATCTTTGGACGCAAGTCCCACTGGTCGCTAACACCAGCGAAAGCCCACCTTGAGCAGTCGTGCCAAAAGCAGCGGGCAGAATCCACAGACAGGGTGCGGCCACTGACGTCACCACCTTGCGACGCTGCGGCCGTAAGTCCGTTTTGGCGCGCCCCAGCGACCACCAAACCGCAATCATTAGAAAAGAAATGGGGAATTTCAACTTTGGGGCGTTTTTTTTTTCTCCCATACAATCACCCACCCTCTTACCACGCCATAATGGACGGGCAAAACTGCAATTTGCGACTCCACATGCGGTTCTGTCTCCAGTCGCGCAGCCCATACCTGCTTTCCATTGGGCCAATGTAGGAACAATCAGTGAGTTTCTTGCGTGTTTTCGGCGCCGGACCCAGCCTAGCTATGTCGCTTGATTCGCCTGATATCTGTTGCGCTACCAGTACGGGTCTGTACTCAGAGTGGCCCTGTTCGTCGCAGTCATTGTCAGAGTTGGCGAGTGATGTCAGTATCCATATCGTCACACCCCCTTGCTGTCTTTGTTACGCTTGTCGCATGGAGGCTGGGACGCTATTGCTTGTACGAGGGACTCGGCGGTAAGCTGGTACGGGAGCCATGGAAGCAATCCCTGCCGTACGGCGTCGTGCGTTGCGTCGTTTCTTGGTACTCCGTAAGCTTACGAGTACCTGCATCCACACCAAGGACTCCTTCGTGCTCTCCAGAAAGGAAGTCGATTGATATTACGTAGTGTGTCCCTGGAACTGTAAAGTGGCGCTAGGTGGCCATGATGGTGATGTACTCATATGCCGGGGCTACTTGCAGTAACCATGAGCTACAGGCACAGTACGCCGTAAATATGCCATGTAGATGGCGGTACAATACGAAGCTCAAACATGGCCACAGTTCAGTGACCACTGCCATTTGAGCGAGGAATATACTCGTAGTGATGCCTTGGCTCCGGCATTGATCTTGGTAGGTGGCAGCTGGCGGTTTGGCACTGGGAAACCTTGCCTGCCAAAAAAGGTCTATCCTACACTGCATTATATCTTGTCGATACCATGTTACTCTTACCCTTGTCCGAAGCTGCACGGAAGCTCCCTGTCACCATCCATGCTGCTTACACGGGTAAACATGCCCTCCGCATGGCGCCTACCATGCAGAGGCTAAACCACATCCCTGCCCATTGGCGCGCGTGTACTCGTACGTACGCAAGCAGCCTGTACGAGCATGTACACTTGCCCGGCAGCCGGGCGTTGTACCTTGTGTTGTATGTATGTATGTACTTGTCGTTCTGCATGGACTAGGCAGGCGGTGGTGCGGGCGTGATCGACGGTGTCAAATCGGGGGCCCTTCGGCGGTTCGGCTTCGTTGGGCTTTCGCAGGGTCCTGTTCTTGACCGCAAAAACGCGGGGAAGTAAGGAAAAAAGGGGTCTGCCATCGATGCCGTCACAGAAACCCTCCCCGAGTGCCAGGGCCATGTCTGCGTGCGTCAAAGCAGCGTCACCACCAAGAAGACGGGGGATGGCGAAGGAGGGGGAAAAAAGGTGTGGAGGAGCCCGGAGGAGGATTGCTTGATGCCGAGATGTGAAGTCGGCCGGAGCAAGAGCAGGAGCCGGGCACACCATTACAACTGTTTTTGTTGGAGAATGTTGGCGACGGGGGAGTACGTGCGTATGCCATTAGGCATGGCGTTAGGCTTTTGAGTAATGTACAAATGCGAGTCTGGGGAAACCTAGTCGCAAAAGGGACCGGGTGTGTGAGCAGCCTGAGGTAACTGGCACGACCTGGGACGTTGGACTTGACGAGATATGCCGCGCTGTTTTGCGCCATTGGCATTTCCAACGCCCATTAGACCCATACTGTAGTTACTCTATGCAAAGGTACGATGTAGGCAAACGTTTTTCAAGCGGCGAGCTTGCTTCTTTATATCGCAATGGCCAACGCCGTATGGGGGGCAGCTTGACTTCACGATGCCACGACCAGCGGCTTTTGGCATGCCAGAGTCCGTACCTGTCTCCAGGTCAGGCTGTCGACCGCACCAAAGAAAAAAAAAACGGGCTGGCGTCTCAGCGTATGGACGTCAGCAAAATAGGCGGCGGCGACTACTACTCGTACGTCGTAGTTCGTAGTGAAGGAAAACGGGGACCTGAACTGTGCGACAGGAGCGGGGGAGTGGCGCGCGGGCGCCGTCCAACACGGCTCGGACGGTGGGCTGGCTCCGGGCGCGCGCGACGGAGGGAGAGGAGTCGCATGCTACCGCCGTACTTACCACGTCGATGGCGCGTGACCGGACGGAGGACGACATACCGTATTGCTGTGCTTCGGTGAGGTGATTTGGGCAAAACGGCATTACTCGTAGTTATTCATTCACATGGCATTGGGATCGGGAGATGACGGTAAACAGCATATACGGTACCAGGTACGGAATTGAGAATTGAGGCGGTGGGAGAAGCCTGCGCTGTTGGCACTACTCGGCTATCACGACGGGGCGGGCTCCTTCTGCATGCTTCCGCGTTGGCTGAGAACGGGACAGGATGAAGCGAACTGTGTACTCACATGTCACGAACCAGTGCATGGATAGAGCATCTCTCGAGTACTTGAGCAATTAAAAACGGTCTCCACCTGGTCAGAAAGGAGGAAAAAAGAAACCAGGCAGACGAAAACTGATAACAGACCGTCTTGGATGTGGCTCTGCAGGAAGCGTACCCATACCCGGTACGGAGTACAGCAGGACCAACACGACTAGCCTCCATCCCTCGGCGCTTCGTGATTACCCACAACGCTTGACTAGCACGGGGAAAGGCAAGTTTTATGTAGGGATACTTGGTGCTGTACGTATCGTACGTGGCCGAAACGGAAGTATAGTACGGGCGGGGAGGGGGGCGTACGGTTTCCAGCTTCCCTCCCTCTATCTCTCTCTTCTCTCTCTCTCTGCCCATGTCCCTCCCCAAGACGAAGCGAGGCGACAAGAGTTGTCCCATTTTGCGGGTTTTTGCCACAGACGAATGAGGTTCTGTACGCACGAGTAGTCAGTCGCCTAAAAGGGGTATCCGCAATAGCGTTCGGTTTTCTCTTTTGGCTGGTCGTACCCAGTTATACCGCAGTTGTGGTGCTGTGGGCGGCCCTAAAATTTTTTACGGTCGGGTGGGTCAGTTTCGTGACAAGTTTGAATGGTTTCTCGCGCCAGACCAGTTTGTACTCGTACGGGAAAGGGAGACGAGGACGGACTGGCAGATGGGTCACAGCCAGCGGCCCGTCTCAGCTGCGGCCTACTACTCATTTTTTTTTTCATGCGGCAAAATTATTATCATCTTTGAAGCATCCCCAGTATGGAACGTCGTGCGCAAAGCGTGTGGGCGGGCCGCTGAAGTACCTTATACTGCAGTATTACTCTGGCACGTCTGCGTGTGGCGTCCATCGACTCCAGAATAGAGCGACTAGCCTATACACTACTCTGTTCTGTGGTGGCTGTCACCAATCCCTCTGTCCTCTCATGTTGCGCAGTGGTAATTGTCATTGTTTGGAATTACGGAGACCTGCTGACTCCCGTAATCTCTTTGACTTTTCGGGTACGAGTACGGACGACTCGCAGAGCAGATCAGCCGCCTCCCTCCGGGCCCTTGTACCGTTCCAAAAAGGACGGAGTATGCCAACGAGTACTCGTATACCGTTCGATACCGCCACCAAGAGAGCCCGAGGTGGCAAAGGCGACGCCCAAAGAAACAGCGGTGCCCTAGTAATGAGTGCTTGGCCACTGGCCATCGACATTTGTACGTGTGGAGTTGTGGTTTTTGCCTTTTGCTACGGAGGTATGGTTTCCTGCGGATGCCGCGGATGGAGAAAAAGAGGTTCGGTTAGATCAGGCTTGCCTGAGAGTAGGTATCCTTAATGACGGCGTAAACGGGACATGTGTCATTGTGAAAATGACTGTCGCGGTGCGTTGAGCGTAGGCAAAGTCCAGTGGTGAGCTGTACCAACTGTGACTTGGCATAGAATTCAACAAGATTTGTAGAAGAAAGTAGTCCAGTAGAAGAAAACTAGATTTGTAAACGAAACAACTCCAAAGAGCAGATCGCATGGCTTCAATGGCCGTGATAAAGTAGCAACAAGTCCGTCAGTCGAAAAAGATGTCATAAAATGCGACCGGGCATGGGCGACTACCCTATACCGAAATTTGCCCAAGCTGCTGCCCATGTCAGTCAGTATACTTTAGCAGGTCGCTAAATCATCATCTAACGCTGCATAATTCGTACAAAAATATCATTCAACAGTAAAATTCACAGAACTCACGCTTTAACTTCCCTCGACATGGAGACTGCAATATAGCGACGCTGGCTAATACGCTGCAAGGTCGACATGCACCACCACCACCACCGACTTCGACGACATTCGTTCAACGGCCGGACCCACTATATACCAAAGGCCAAGCTTCACCACCTAAAAAAAAAAGTCGGAGAGAGTCTTTGATATCGACAAGTTACCAGCGTCGTTTGTCACATTAAGGCCCGAAATATACAGTCAAAGTCACTTGGGTCATACGCAAGCGCTAGGAAACCCAACCGTGGTCTCTCGGCAAACTCTTTCTTTCACCAACACAACGCCTGGCCCTAGCCGGCACTCGCCAGCAAAAACCTTTTGCTCGCGCAGGCACATCGATATAGCACAGTCCCTGCCTCTATCTACACGGCAAACCGTGTTGGGACCCCGACTATGGACTCCTCGCAGAGCCAGAATCCTCTCAAGCAGCCCAGCCCATTTGCCTTTACCGGCCACGAGGACGCAGCCTCTCTCTTGGCCGGCGACCCCATGGCCCTCTCATTGATCCACGACTGCACGCGTCGTATTGCCTCAGCCGCCACCGGCACCAGCCAGTCGCAAGCTGATGTGGGCACGAAGCACATCTTTGCTGTTGGCCTGGCTGCTCTGGACGTCTTCTTGCAGGCCAACGTGACTGGCCCCATTGTCTCGCGACACCACACATCAACCGTCGAGGCTCACTTCACAGATGCCTGGAAAGCAGCCGCCCCAAGGGACGATTCAGACTCAGCACCCAAGCAAACGCCGCTTGTAAGGCTGAGACGAGCGGCTCTCAAGCACCTCCAGGTTGACGGCAACTCGCCGTATCCCCACATCCCGCTGATAGAGCTGTTCTGTCTTGCACGGTACGTCTTTGTCGACGCTCTCGCCAACAAGGGCGAGTCTGACAGCATCGAACTGCCCGCTGGAAACGAAGGCAGTACGTCCAAGTTCAGCCTGGCATGGATGAGGCTGCGCGTCCACTCATGGCATTACAAGCTCATCATGGAGCCCAGCCTCGGCGGTTCCAACTTCAACAAGAGCTCCCAATGGAGCGACATTCCATCGCTGGCCACAATCATTCAAAACGGCCTGCAAGATGTGCGAGCGGTCGTGCTGGGTGATGACGTATGGGCGCAGAGCGCGGGCTGGTCGCTCCAGGACCAGGTACAGTTCCTCGTCGAAGCCGCCAACACCTACATTTTGCTTGGCCGCGCAGAAAAGGCCCGCGAGCTGCTCCAGGAAGCCACCAAGATGAACCGCTTCGACTATGCCCTGTCCGGAGCCCTGGGTAAGAGAACCAAGTTCCAGGAAAAGAGCACTAGTCAGCTAGTCGTCCTGGCCGCCAGCGGGGACGAGAATCGCGCTGCTGATGCGTCTGCTGGCGGTGATGACGAGGAGGACGAAGAAGACGAAAAGCCACAGGCGCTCAAGCTCAACGACGACACCCTGTTGGAAGAAATTCACTTTACAAAGGAGCAAAACGGCGGCCACGCGCCTTCGAGCGAACTGCCACCGGCGCTCGCCTCTTTGGCTCCCGATAACCAGCCCCAGCTGAACCCCCTCGATCAGATCATCCTTCTTTCCGAGGCAACATTGAAGGATGCATTTTCCCCAACGGACACGCTGACTGCCGAGGAGATTTTACCCTTTGCAGTTCGTGTCCTTGCCGACAAGTCTACAAACTGGCAGACCTACACACAAGCGCTCTTGGTCCGCTCGCGAATCGAGGTGCATCGCAGCCGCACAATCGAACGCGGCATCTTGCAAATGCAGGCAGTCGCAGACCAAGTCATGGCCGACACAACCTACGCCGCTACTGACGCCCCAGGGCCGCAAAAGGTGGACGAGGACGAGACGGCCGTGCCCTCTATTCAGGTATCTGCACCCGGCCAGGACGCGGCAGCGCCGGCCCCGACACCAACCTCCTTTCTCCCCGCGCCCAAACCATCGGAATCCGCCCCTGGCGAAGTGCGTCTACGTTACATTCATGCCCTCTCCACACCGCCCCGCTGGCATCTCGAAACTGAGCTCGCGTATGCCTGGGCCGGTGCCGGCTCTATTGTGTCGGCACTCGAAATCTTCAAACGTCTCCGCCTCTGGGCTGAAGTGGCATTGTGCCTTGCCAGCGTTGCTGCTATAGATGACGCGGAAGGTCGAGGCAGCGGAGGAGAAGAAAAGGCAAAGGCAATCGTCCGCTGGCAGCTGCTTCACGCCACTGGCGCCGATGCGTCCTCAAGTTCGGACCCGGACGACGACCTCGGTGACGAGGACGCCACGAACCTCAAAGCCGCCAACTTTGCAGGCCCGGAGAGACACCCTCCGCAACCCAACGCTGCTCGTTTATGGTGTATTCTTGGCGACATGGAGGATGAGCCCACCCACTACGAGCGTGCCTGGGAGGTATCCCAGCACAGATATGCCCGCGCTCAGCGGTCGCTTGCCGAATATTACCTCCGGCAGAAGGAATTGATCAAAGCGCAGGAGGCGTATAAGAAGGCCACGGCAGTCAACCGCCTCAATCCTGAGATGTGGGGTCGACTAGGCGACATCAGCCTTCGTCTTGCTCGCTTCGAAGACGCTGCGGAGGCTTACAGCCGGTCAATCGGCAGCGCCAACGGTGAAGCCGGTGGCGAGGATGCCAAGACTTGGAGCAACCTGGGAAGCGCGCTATACAGCCTTTACTGCGAAGTATCTGCGGCGAAGAAAGAGAGCAGCGTGGACGAGGATTCATCAAAGCCATCCACGAAACTCGACGACAAGGAAGAGGACACAGAAACGCCAACAAGTGGCGGTCGCGATACGGAGCAAGTGGTACCCCACGAACCAGCCAAGCTCATCGCCCAAGCTCTGTCGGCTTACAAGAAGGGCGCATCCATTGCGCACGACAACTGGCGCATCTGGGAAAACGTCATCACCCTAGCTGCGCGCATGCAGCCGCCCGCCGTCGGCGAGCTCCTAATGGCCATGCGCCAAGTCATTCGCATCCGCCAGTCAGAAGACGCCGTCAACGCCGACATTCTGGCCGTGCTCATTAAGCGAGAAGTTCTCACCAAGAGCAAAGTCCCGGGTGCTGCCAACAGCGACGGCATCTACGAGCCGCCGCGGGGGTCGCTCGAGCGCGCCATCACCCTCATCATAGAGGAGCAGATTGTGCCGCTCATCACGCGCCGCTCCGGGCTGTGGTCGCTAGTCTCCAAGCTGCGTGCGTGGCGTGGAGACTACAGCGGCGCCATAGATGCCTCGGAGAAGGCGTGGCGGGCCGCCATCGGCTCCTCGGGCAGCGGCCTGCTGGCAGGAGACTCGACATCGTCCGCACGCGACTGGACCTCGGATGAGGCGGCATGGGCAGACGTCGTCAGCTACACGGACGAGCTGGTATCGGCGCTGGAGAACTGGGGCGAGTCTGTAGAGACTATTGGCGCTAGATGGCGGAGCAAGGCGCGCAGTGCGATTCGCAGCGTCATGGGCAAGGGAAGGACGAGCTGGGAGGACAGCGACGGATGGAAGGTCTTGGAGAATCTTATGGAGGGTCTTAAAGTGGACAACTAGCGAAAGGGAGGCGTACAGAAACATTTGGGTGGAAAGAGTGTGTTTACGGTGAAGACGGTACAATTGTGTGACATTCGCCTTATGGCTACAGCATCAATGAATATCCATAGACTAGATGGATCTACGCGGTTGGATAAAATTACAAAACTGCATTAGAAGCAATCGTCAAATCGGTACAGTATTGGTACATTTGAATACAACCACTAAACTACTGCTTGCTGTCCCGCTCGCTCATCACAAGATCTTCCAAGCGATGCTACCTCAGCTTCGGCTAGCTAACACTCAAATACGCTTTGTCATTCAAATACATTCCTTCATCAAAAGCCAACAACGCTCCTTCAGCTTACCCAATTCATCGCCAAAAATAAAATCAGACAAACGAAAAGCGAGCCACGTTGTCCGATACCATACGCCTGTTCTTCCACAATCAGGCCCGATATTCCTTCAATAGTTCAAAAGGCGTCTTCTCCTATTTCTTGCCCTTCTTCCTACTGGGGACAACCTTGAATCCTGCCGCTTGGATTGCCGGGCTTTCGGCCTCCTTGCTAGGTGGCAGGGCGCTGTTGCCGCTTCCTCCCTTCTTCGCAACTTCATTCCATCCTCCCGAAGCGCTTCGGTTCTCGGAACCTGACTGCTTCTCCACAACTCCCTTCTCCGCCTGCTTCTTGCGGCGGACATACTCGGCGGCAAAACGTCTAGCATCCATGGTCGTGGAACTACCATACACGGCATCTTCAATCACGCTCGTGTCCAGCGGGAGAGCCTCTAGAATGCTCTGGACAACAGACGCTGCGAAAGATGTTAGGCAAACACACTCTTGACCGGTCTTGGGATAAATCAACGAAACTTACCATCAGAGTTTGCATCAAGGCCCCGGGAGAGCTCACGATGAACCCATTTATTGAATTCATCAATGGCAACGTTGACGGTATCAGCCCGCTGCATGGTGCTGCCTCCAGTTGCAAGGCTTGGCTTGGGGCTTGGCTTCGCGGCCACGGCAGCCGGGGAGGCCTTGGTGTTACTGGCACTAACAGGGCGGCCGGGAACGGGTACACCCGTCGGCGCCTTGACTTTCCCACCAGCACCGACAGTAGCCCAGCCGGCTCCAGGAGGGGCGGCGGCGGCGGCGGGTACTCCGCCGGGAATAGGTCCAGCGTTGGGCTTTCCAGCCAAGTTTGCGTAGCTCTTTGATCCGGAAGCCGGCACACCAGACTGGCTAGCTACTTCTCTAGCCTTTCTCTTGCGGACCTCCTCCTCTCGCTGAATATCAGCTAGCGTTTTCTTGCTGGAAGACGATGCCGGTCCTACAGCTGCCGCCGCGACTGGCTTCGACGCGCTAGGGTTGGACCAGGGAGCCGAGGCGGACGCGGGTGAGCCGTGTCCCCATGTGCTTGATGCAGGGAGCGCCGCAGCAGCGGCGGCGGCAGCCGATGCCTTCTCCCGCTCACGAAGAAGCGCACCTTCTTGCTCCATAGCAGCCCTGCGTATGGCAGCAGCAGCTTCCTCGTCCTTGGCGGCCTTGCGTGCCTCAGCCTCTTGAATCTCCTTCAGGCTAGGGCCCCTCTGGCCCTCGTGTCCTGGTTCCTTCGCCCACGGTGCGAGAGGCGGCGGCGAGGCGATGTCAGGCGTACCCGACTGAGATCGACTATATTGCTCCGGTAGATTCGATCTGACCCGCTGAGCTGTTGGCGCAGGGAGTGGGGTGGTTGAAGACGGGGGAGGGAATGGCATCGGCATGCCCGGTTCGCCAGGCTCATTGACCGCAGCGGCAGCGGCTTGCGTAATCTGTACCTGCTGGGTCAGAGACAGGGAGCTGTCGTCGGCAGACATCGTCTTCGAGTCTTGGCCCAGCTTGCCAGTGGCATCAGAACCGTGATCATTCACGTTATGAGAAGCAATTGCCGTAGCTTGTTCCGCCTCTTGTTGTGCTCGAAGACCCTCAAACTCCTGGAGGCGGTCTCTGAACCCCTCCGGGTCATCAGACAGATGTTCACTCGTTGGTAGGCCGGATTTCAGGCTCTCCTCAAGGCGTGACGATGCACCGCCTTCATCGCCTCCCATATTCGCCAAGAGTTGCCGTTCCGTAGCATTGAGGTTGGCCATATCTTCAGGCTTCATGGCCTCGCCGTTGCCCGCGCGACTGCCCAAAGACGGTCCGCCCTGCTCGGGAAATCCTCCAGGCGGTGCCATGCCTGATTGTTGCCCGGCAGCTAGCGGGTTCGACATGCTACCAAAACTCGGCTGGCTCTGAAGGCTTTGTGCACTGGAATGATGTTGAAGGCCCTGTCCGGGCATAGGGAACTTAGGCATGGGTTGCTGGCGCATCATGTAGTCTCTTTGCTGAGCCATGAGATACTGCTCCTCTTGCTTTCGGCGCTCCAGATTGTTCTGCTCGTCCGCTGTCAGAGTTCGGCCAAAGCTGGGAAACACGCCGCTAAGTGGCGGCACGACACCGGCAGTGTTGTTAAAAGGACCTCCCTGAGAAGGTTGGCCATGAGCGACGCCGATCTGGGGCACCAAGAAAGGCTCACGAGAGTTGCCAATTCGACGAATAAGCTGTCCCAAGGGCTCAAATTCCGGGTCCTCGACCTTTTTGACTCGGAGGTCAGGAGTAAAAAAGTTTGCCTTGTACCAATCATTCATCTCCAAGCCTGTGAACGGTCCTTGAACTTGGCCCTGCGGGTCAAGATAAACCCATCGCATTCGGTCGGGCATTACCATCTGGCGTACTTGAGCGGCAGATGATTCCAAAGGTGTTCCAAAAGGCATGCCACCGCTAACAGGAGTGAAAGTCTGCGGCATGTTCCCAGGAGCCCCGTGGGCGCCATCTGTTGGGAATTGGCCGTGGGAGCGACCGTCGTTGGAGGGGAAGAGATCCTCAAAGACACCGCGGTTGGCCCTCATTGGGCTATCAGAGTCTCTATTAGGGATGGGGAAGTTGCCTCGACCAATGGCCCCGAGAGGGTTGTTCTGGCGCATGTCAGAGCTGGATTCCCCCGTAGAGTCCTGATCATTCGATTGCATTTGGGCTTGCATCGCTGGCGGAAACAGTGAGCCAAGCTTGCTGCCTCTGCCGATACTACCAGCCGCAAGGCCACCGGAAGCAGAAGGCCCAAACACGTTGCCCAGGTTGGATAATCCAGGCGACTGTAAATCACCCATATTGCCAAACAGTGAGCTACCAAAGGCATTGCCAAAGTTCGGGCGCTCACGATCCGGCGTGCCTGTCGTTGGCCCAGGTGCTGGCCAGCCGGATAGCGACCCGAGGTTATAGCCCTTCGCACCGACACTGGAAGTCTGACTTCTGTCGCTTCCATCGAAGGCACCTGCTCCAAACCCTCTGGGGAGCCCAAATGCGGAGCTAGGATCATGCTGCTGCTGGGATCCGGCCACTTTGTTGTCGTTTGCAGAGTCCACATCATCGCGGTTAGACCGATCGGCAGCGGGGCTTCTGTAGGGATTGGTTTCCGAGGGGCTCGTAGGGTCATCTTCTGCGGTCTGCTCGCCTAATGCCAACCCTGACATGCCAAAGTCGCCGGCAGAACCCTTTACTGGGGTTCCTAGCGGCGCGACACGGCTGGCATTGCTGGAGCCTTGCACCTGGGAACCGCCGAGCATTGCACTGCCGGCCAGTTCATCCTCGCCGAACGGGTCGGTATCTGTTCGAGGCCTGGTTCTCCAAGATTGCTGACCACCTGCGCCAGGCCCTTCAGAGTTCTTCGTAACGCCCTCAGAGCTCTCCTTTGGCATCAAATGGGCAAGACGGCTGCCTCCCGAAGATGCTCCGACTCGCTTGTCGCCCACAGCTGAACCGGAACCAATGGCAAAGTTGCCAAAGCCGCCAATACCAGGGGTACTGGGGTTTGAAGACGGCCACATCGAACTCATGCCAGCGCTCCCTGAGGTGTTTGCTCGCATCAGGTTTGGCAGAATTGGTCGATCTTGGCCATCACGAGCGGCTGCGTCGGCTGCTTGTTCATCCGCATCGGCATCTCGTCCTTCGCCAGTTTTGCGCGGCAACCACTGTGAGCCCTGGTCATCGCGGCCGAAGCGGCCGGTAGTCGATGGCGAGTTGAGACCAGCACTGAATGGATTTGCATCATGCGTTTCGCGCCGCCTTGTTCCTGGTCGGGGGGCGGAAGACGGTGAACTAACACCATATGCGTTACCGGCACCATGCGAGACTGAGGCTTTGCGCCCATTGACATTCGGTTGGTGGCCTTCCTTGTTCTGGGTAGGTGGTTTCAGTGGGGAGTTGATTTCGGTGGCAAATGCCTGTGGTGCATCAGTTAGTGTGCACTCCAACGGTCCAATGCGATGCCCTTGTGCTGGCAAACACATACCTCTGTCTCTTCCTGGGACAAGCCCTGCAGCCCCAACGGTGCTGCATTGCCCGCCTGGTCCCAGCAGGCACCCGGTTCTTGGGGAACGTGGTTTTCATTACTCTTACCCCAGCCTCTACCACTGCTGCCGTTGATATGACTCGGGTCCCAGCCAGAGATGAAAAGGCGCGACGGGTCGTCACCCTTGCGGCCGCGGAACATGTCTAGCAAATCCTCCTTTGTGTAACGGCTCGGGCTCGGCTCGAGGTTCGAGGGAACAGCCGCCCCGTCGGCGGGATCGGTTGGCGGCGCAGATTGCGAAGGTTGTCCAAGAGGAGTGGTAGATGTTCGTCGAAATGTCATTGTGCCGTTAGTTGAGCGGCCATCTCGTCGTGCCCTGGGAGACCGGGTTAGCGCTCACGTTCGTAGCGTCTTGGGCACACGTAGAGTCCAATGGACGCGCCAGAGACGCCTCAGCAAGCACATGCGAAGCATGTCAGTGTCTCTTGCAGTCCGTCCGAAGATGGTTTTAGAAGGCCGTCCCTGGGTAGATGGCTATTCTGCGTCGCCAGCTCGCGTCTTAAGGGATAGGTAGTCACTTACCAGTCACCTCCAACAGCTCCCCGACCGTCCGATCGACCGCCTCGAGAGTCTCGGTTCGCATTCTGGCCGGCGGCAGCCGAAGCGAAGCTTGAGGGTAAGGTGTTTGGCATCCTGTGGTGCTTGTGCAGGGTTGGGTTTTGAGGCTGGGACACGAAGGTGTCACGCTGTGGTGGCCAAACTGTAGAGCTTGGACGTGTCGTTTTCCCACCGTGCGAGGCGGGTTCAATGCTGGTATACAATACAAAAAACCGAATAAGGCGCTTGCTAAAGCGATTGTGAGAGCGTGTATGCGCGTACAAGAATGCTGGTATGAATGTTTTACAGGGGTGTAGGTTGTGTGATGACGGAACGTGGTGACTGCCGTGGTGGTGGTTGGAAAATCCTTGAGGTTTTGGCGAAGGGCAAATTTAGAGGTGCAGAATGGGCCCCCAGCCAGCGCGGCACCTACGTGCCTACTAGCGAGCCCACGGTCAGTGTGGTCCACTTTTACCAGAGCGGCCATCGGGCCCCGACTTTTACCCGGCAAGCTCCCACGAGGGCTGAATCCTAAACTGGATGATCCGCTGGGGCTCTAAGCTATCAGTTCTGTCGGTCGCTGCGTCATCAACTTTACGTGTGCTTCATGTGGTTAGTACATAGCGCCCGCCAGCAGGCTTGGGGGGCAAGCGAAACGCAACGGCGCTGCGTACGTACATTGCTCTTTGATAGCTCACAAATTTGCTCTTGCGGTCAGATGTACTGCGGCAAGTGTAAAGTCTAATTCTGAAAATAGACTGTCAACAGTGAGCGGCCGGACACAGACAAGCAACATCTCCGGAACACTATAAATACGAATACGTAGTAGTAGATGAACGGCACCATGTAAAGCCCCAAGATGTCATACGACGGGAAAAGGCAACCGTGCAGTCGCATGCATGATATTAATTTTCAGGGTATCTCTGTAATATACATATATTTTTGGCCAAAAGAACAGTTAGATGGCCTCATAATCTCCTCAGAAAGTGTTGCTTGAACTTTCGGTTGGCACGATCGGCAGACCGCAACATGAGCTGATCGCCATGAACTTCAAAAGCGAACGTCTGTATCGGTTTGCTGGTTTGCGTATCAGGGACATCGACCTCTATTTTAAAGGTTGTTCCTTCTTTGGGTATCATCTTCAGACCTCGTTTGGGCGTGACAATCTCAATGACATATTTGCGATCCCGCACAATGATGCCCTTTATTCCGACCCGGCCGGGGCATCTGCTGCGGACTACTTCTGCTTCCGCGCCATGCAGTTCGGCGCTAGATAGTTTAGCAGCAGCGGCAGGGCCGCCCGTATACACATCGCTGCCCAGCAGTTCATGCGCGTAGCCTGTCCAAAGCTCCTTCAGCGGCGCGTACAGTTCGTATTTTTGCGCACTGCATGGAACATCATGGTGGCCCAGCTCACGCTTTTGTCGTGAAGAAAGTGGCCGAGGTTTCTGCTTATTCGTTTCCTTTTGCGCCAAACGTCGTTTTCTTCGTGCGTTGCGAGCATTTAGGGAGGCGGGTGGCGGCGACGATCTTCGCAGATGCAACGTGCGGTGCTGTATCTTCTCGGAAAATATTCGATTTACGTTATCCGAAGGGTGAGCCCGTCCCAGCAATTCTTCGGTCAGCTTTTGCGCAGCCGCTGCCATATTGATAAATGTGCTGTAGCGAAGAGCCAGGCCTGGTCAGAGATGTGCAGTGGACTCGGACGGCTGCAAGGTTTTGCTTGGGGCTGGTTTCGGCTGACATAATGTCTTGTACACCAGCGAACCGCGGGGCCGCTCACGGGGTGGGTACGTCCGGTGTCTGGGTAAGGTAGGACATGTTCATCGTCTACTCCCATCGTTGCACATTGAGGGTATTAAATACCTTCAATCTTATCTATTGTCCATTATTGCACCAAATCCTGTGCACATATGCATATAACCTAGCTGCCTACTTGATCGCTAGGTAGCAGGGCCAGGCCGGACGAGGCGGCGTGCTCCCGCTTTCGGCTCACGGTTCACATGGCCTCGGCCCAAAAGCACAAACAGCTACCAGGCCCCACTGCTCCCCAAGGCGCTAGGCTAGGCCAGCTGCCCCAATTCCATCAACCCCAGGATCATCAACTCGTACCCCCAACAGCTCTTACCTGAGGGAATGTCGGTACCGAATCCTCACCGTGTTTGACGTGCAAAGGAGTTCGAATTTGCCGTGTCGCAGATAGCAACTTGGTCAATTCCCCGTGACCTTCACTCATCACCGGCAAGATGGCACGCGACGATGGTTCAGCGGACAAGGCCGCCAACTCGGCTCCCGATCTCCAGATCCTGGGTGATGAAATCACGCTCCAGCCTAGTGGATATGTCGAACCAGAGACCGCAGCAGCCGCCGGGAAGGAAGAGGCGTTGATGAATCAATTTGCCTCGTTTCGATCTGAACCACTTCAGTACGATTACCACTCACCGATGCCGTCTTAATGCTTGCTAACTGCAGTAAAAGGTTCCTTCGCGAAGTTTCACTCTACGTATCCGGCCAAGGCTGGCGTGCCTATGACAATCCAATTGGCCAGCCAGTATACTATCCCGGATTCACCGACAATATGAAATCAATGGTCATGTCTGCCCCGTTGCTTCAGAAGCGAATCGCGCAGCTGGCTGAGAGCAGGGTTGCTGTTGAAGAGAAGGAGGGGCTTTTGAACAAGGACGACAAAGATTTCGCGATAAAGCGCACACAGAGACGCGTGGCTCTCGAGAATGGCCTACAAGAGGTGGCCGAAAAACTCACCGACGACATGATTTGCAAAATGGAGAGCAAAACTTTCATCCGCAGCGCATACTACATGGTGACCCAGCTCCTCACCCGCGCCTACCACCAAGGCATCCACGTTTCTAGCGAAGAAGTGTTGCGTCTACGCAAAGTTGCAGACATTGCGGCAAAGAAGAAGCAGAGCATTGTATTCCTCCCAAGCCACCGATCGCACGTGGACTATGTTTCTCTGCAGCTGATCTGCTATCGCCTTGGCCTCACGCTGCCCGTCGTCGTTGCCGGTGACAACCTGAATTTCCCTCTTGTGGGAAGTTTCTTGCAGCATGCCGGCGCAATGTGGATTCGTCGCGCTTTTGGCGACGACGCCCTGTATTCCACCCTTGTGCAGGCATACATTGATACGCTGCTCCAGCAAGGCTACAACTTCGAATGCTTTATCGAGGGAGGACGTTCACGAACTGGCAAGCTTTTGCCTCCAAAGTTTGGAATCTTGAGCTTCATTCTCGACAGCATCCTGTCTGGGCGCGTGGAAGACACAATCATCTGCCCAGTGAGCACGCAATACGACAAGGTTATAGAGACCGAAGGCTACGTTACGGAACTACTTGGTGTCCCGAAGAAGAAAGAAAACTTGGCCGACTTTCTCTCTGGTGGTTCGTCCGTTCTCTCTCTTCAGCTTGGAAGGGTAGATGTGCGCTTCCATGAACCATGGAGCTTGCGAAAGTTTATCGATGAGCAGCTGTCAAAACTCCCCAGTGTTCCGCCTGGCCTGGACACTGACCACAAAAACCCTCAAGTCAGGGCCGTGCGGGAGAAGATTCTGCGCACTCTCGGCTACAAAGTACTCGGCGACATCAACGCTGTTTCTGTTGTCATGCCAACAGCCCTGATTGGAACTGTGTTACTTACCCTCCGCGGGCGCGGCGTTGGCAAGGTCGAACTGACCCGGCGAGTTGAATGGCTGACAACCCGTGTCAGAGCCAAAGGTGGCCGTGTGGCACATTTTGGTAACGCACCGCTTTCGGAGATTGTTGATCGTGGCCTAGAAGTTCTGGGCAAAGATTTGGTTGGTATAGTTGACGGCCTCGCTGAGCCGACATACTATGCCGTTGACAGATTCCAGCTGTCCTTTTACCGAAACATGACCATTCACCTTTTCATCTACGAGGCCCTAGTCAGTGCTGCTATGTACACAAAGGTGAAGCAAGGCGGCGGACCTTCAATGCAAGACATTCAGTATGAGGAGCTACGAGAGCTCGTATTCTTTTTGTCGTCACTTTTCCGTGGAGAGTTCATTTTTGGAAGTGCTGGCCTAGACGCGAATTTGGATAAGACGCTTCGAGGATTGGAAGCCGATCATATTGTCCGCCTAGACAGAGACGACAAAGGAAATGTTGTCACTGTCGGCCTTTCTGAAAGGGAGCGAAGAGCCGGAAGAGAGAACTATGACTTTTATTGCTTCCTAATATGGCCATTCATTGAGGCCACCTGGCTCGCTGCAGTTTCTCTGATGGGTCTTTCGCCCTTGAGCAAAGCTGGCGACGTATGGGTCGAGCAGTCAAAGGCACAAAATAATGCTCAGCTGGTAAGGACTGCGGAGCCCATTTGATTGTATAATACAACGACATGCTAACATGTGGAAATAGCTTGGCAAAACCTTGTACCACCAGGGTGATCTGTCCTACTTTGAAGCTGTGAACAAGGAGACACTGAAGAATTCCTACACCCGCTTTGAAGAGGACCAAATGGTTCACGTAGTCAAGTCCAAGGATCCCAAAATCCCACCACGCATCCAGCTGGACCCCACATGGCGCCCGCCTCGCGATCCGGAGACTGGCGCTCTATTGGCGGAAGGGAAGTTATGGGACTTCACCGAGAAAATTGCCAGCTGCCGCCGCGAAGGCAAGAATCGCCGAGATGGCGCGACAGTCAGTGACCGAGTGCTGCGCTTGACAGATGAGTTGGGCCGAAAGTTGTTTGAAGAAGCCGAGGAGGGCGCAAAGGCAGGGAAGCAAAAGATTCCCAATAAGCTGAACAGGGAGGAGCAGGAGAATCTGCGAAGGTCGGTGAAGGAAGCCAGGAGGCGACGAAAGATGCAAGGAAAGCCGAACCTTTGAGCCAGGAGCAAATAACAACTGGTCTGTCGCAACTCGTCACCTGATGTACACTTTGTTCTGTATACTCTTTATTTACTATTTAGCAAGCTCGTTTGGGCAAAAATTGCCATGGAAATTTACTCTGAAGCGGATTGTCTATATAAATTTTGCTTATATACAATAGGCAGACATGAAACGACATTAGTACCAATGATACAATATTACGAATACAGCCCGTAGATGGCACTGTGCTCTATCTTCTCCTCAAACAGCAATCGGCTTTAGTATGATATTGTCTATAAGCCTCACGGCGGGACCACCCGCATGGCCGACGTCTTCGCCCGTGGCTGCGGCCTCCACAGGATGCATCTTGATGGCTCCGCTTAGCACAGCGCCCTTTGACGGGTCAATAACCTGCAGCTCCTCCATCGTCTCAGGGTCTGCTAGGGAGACGTAGTCGACTTCAAATACGACGCGCTCGGAAGGTGGCAGCTCCATCTGCACAAGCAGAATGGCAGCAAGAGTCTCGTTTGCACCCCCCAGCACATCCGCACGATCGTACATGCCTGACTGGTAAATCTTCTCGGCCGTGGACAGAGCGCTATTTAGCGCAATGGCGACCTTGCGCCGGCGGGTCCCCAAGTACACGTTTCTCGAGCTGAGGGCGAGGCCGTCTGGCTCGCGCATCGTCGGGCACACAACCACTTGTGTAGGCATGATAAAATCGCGTACCATGCTGCGGATGACGACTGTCTGCTGCACATCCTTCTGGCCAAAGTAGACGCGCTCGGGCTGGACAATGTTGAAGAGCTTCATGCACACAGTGGCGACGCCGCGGAAAAAGGTCGGTCTGCTGGCGCCCTCCAGTACCTCGCCGACAGGCGTAATGGTGACGAAGCTGCCCTTGCTGTCGACTTCCTGGCCGGGCATGCCTGACGGATACATCTCGGGCGTGGTCGGCGCGAAGACGGCCGATATGCGGCCGAGGTTGGCACCGTCGTCCGCCAGCTCGCGATCCAACTTGGCCAAGGCGGCCGTATCTGTCTCCCACGTTACCGGGTACGAGGACAGGTCTTCGCGGATGCCAAACTGTGCGGGGTTGACGTATATGCTAACGACGACATGGTGGTTCTCGCGCGCCGCGGCACGGATAAGTTCAAGGTGGCCTTCGTGCAGCGCTCCCATGGTCGGCACGAGGCCGACGCTTCGCTGGTTGAGCATGTGCGGCTGCCTCCATCTTCGCACCGCGTCGACCGTCCGGAGCACGCTTATTGATGTCGAGGGGAGCTTCTCTACCGCAGTTCGCAGCGTCCGCGAGAAGATGTGTGGCCGGGCGATTGGGGCACGTGCTGCCCAGGCCGCGCCCTTGAAAAGGAACATAGTCGACGGCAGGCGCGGCTCGGAATTGTAGTCGTTGTTGGGCGCTGTTCCGTTCAATGGGAGGGAAAGGGATTAGCGGGATTTCCTATGAGGGGAGATTCATTTTATTTGTGGGAATTGAACGAGGAGTTGGACGGTCGTGATGGTAACTGCTGCGCAGTTTTGGGGATGCCCAGCCGGCCCATGATGACTCAGCCGGCCTACTGGTGTTGGTTATCGTACAACTCGCTCCGTTACAATAAGGATGTGGATTATCATCTTTAAAATGAAATCTAGTGTAAATTATTGATTAAAGCTCTAAGGTATTCAATATTTTGCCTATCTAATTAATGCTGTAATCGCATGTTGCATCATACTATGTGAGTCTAAACACCATTGCCCCGCGTTCTCTACACCAAGGTCAGAGGAAAGGTCGAGTCGAGTTGTCTAACAGGCCGCCCACCCAATAACTTAAGCCATACCGCCTCCACCACTGCTCTGCTTTAGTTTCTTCCACGGCGACATCATTCCTATCAGTGTGGCAATGCCAGTCGTTGCGATGCAAATGCCAAATACGACCTTGACTCCAGTCATGTAGCCATCGATGACAATTGGTTGTTGGTCAGCTGTGAACGAGTCTCGGATATTGGTAGCTCCCGTCAAGATGAGAGTAGCTTTGCTAACATCTGGTGCGTGTTTCATGACGTAGTTAACCATCTGGTTGACAAAGGCAGACTGGGCCGCAGAAACAAGGAAGGCTCCTCCCAAACCTTGGAAGACTATACATCAGCCATGTTAGTTCAATCTGCTCCTCTCACGCTTAGCAGAAGAATGGTACTTACACAAAAGCATACCAGTTGCCGAAGCAAGGTCTGAAGGCGAGACAGTCCCCTGCACAGCAATCATGGGAATTTGAAACGAGGTGCCCCAGCCAACGCCGGCAACAATTTGGTAGCCAATCCACTTGCCCGTGGTTGTGTCCACGTCGAGCATGTAGAGAAGGCCGGCTCCGATTGTCGCAACAGCACCACCGCCAATGAGAAGTGCCTGGTAGTATCCAGTGACAGAAATGAGGATACCACTGATGATGGTAGAGAATGTGACGGAAATAATGAGTGGTAGGTTGCGGACGCCGCTCATAGTTGGGCTCGCGCCGTGGACAGACTGGAAGTAGATGGGGATGTAGTAGATAGCAGCGAAGAAACCACCCGCAAAGATGAAGGCAAAGCTGATCATGACGAGAACGACACGGTTCTTGGCAAGTTGGGGCGAAATCATGGATCGCTCGCCTTGGTACCACTGCAGGAAAGCCCACGCGCCAACGATGGCAACAAAGCCGACCAACAAGCCAACGACAGTGGCCGAGTTCCAGGCATAAGCGGCGCCGCCGTACTGGATAGCCAAGATATAGGCAACGGTTGCACCCATCATCAGCACAACACCGAGAGGATCCATCTGAAGAATCTTCTCCACAAGGCTGGCCTTTTGCGGGATGGCATTGCGCGGGGTCTCGAAGAAGAAGAAGATTATGCCAGCTGACACGGCACCGATGGGGAGGTTGATGTAGAAGCACCAGCGCCAGCTGACATGATCAGTAAAGGCGCCTCCCAGGAGGGGACCGATGACGCTGGCGAGTCCGTAGGCGGCACCAAGGATACCGGTAAAAGCTGGACGCTTTTTAGGTGGTGCAGAAAATGCAATGATGGTGTAGGCGCCAGCACCGAGTCCAGCAGCGCCGACGCCGGCAATGGCGCGGCCCGTGATCAAGGCCTCTGCATTCGGAGCGGCACCGCAGATGACGGACCCCAGCTCAAAAATAAAAATGGCCATGAGGAAGGACAGCTTCAGAGGAAAGTACTTGTAAATTTTGCCCCCTATTATCAGAACGCAGGTCAGTCACTGAAGTAGAACGTAGACGGGGCTCGGAAACGTACAGGTGGATTGGAAGGCACCGACGGTCATAAAGAACGCTGCGCCGTACCAGCCGACTTTGTCTAGACCTTTAAAGTCTTCAGTAATTTTGGGGATAGCGGTAGCGACAATGGTCTACAGTTAGGATCGTTAGTATCTATCGGTCTGTCTTAAGTAGACTAGTTGTATTGTAAATACGTACCATATCGAGAGCGAGCAAGAAGATGGACATGACGAGGGCGAAGACAATAAAGAGAAGCTTGATGCCTGAGGGATACTCGTCGTCTCTGAGCTCGTCATCTGCGGGGATATCTTTTGCGTCTTTTTCGGTGTCGTCTCTACCGTCCTCTGACGGGCTGTGGTCGCCATCCTTTTTGTCGAGGGTGTAATCGTCACCGGCGAGGGTAGATGTGGTGGTAGACGGTGCGTTGCCGCTCCCGTTGCCGCCTTGCGGAACCTGCAAGGTTGCCGGCGAGTCTGACATTGTAAATTCGGGCTTCAATAACGCGTGTTTAGTTTTGTGGTTGCAATACGTTCTGTTGCCGTGGTGTTTGTTGTTGGCTGCGTAGATGCTAGACCAAACGACCCTTAAACAGGAGCAAATAGGACGGGGTGCAGCTCTTTAGGTTAGAGCCTTGTTGCTTAACAAGGCTGGTAAGATTGTTGTAATGGGAACGCTTGAGAACTAATTAATTTAGTTTGAGGAGGTGGCAGATGGCCCGACTATATACACAATTGCAGCACATGGCCGATATACATACGTGCGCAGAGCACCGGGCGGATAATGGCTCCGCGCACACGAAGAACAGGGGAACCGGACACGCTGACGCACACACGCCAATAATCCGCTTGTTCAGAGCATGTCCGCCCCGGAGATAATGGAGTCATACTTTCTCGGTCACATTGCGTCCTTACGTCGTTCATTAGCCAAGGCCACTCACTGGTCGACTACGTGCACTGCGCGGGTGCACGCGCGTCAGAAAAGTACCGGGTCCGGTGCAGCATAACGGCACAACCCAAAATTGTCTCCGCATACTCCGTAGTCCGCACCTGTTAAGTCCGGCAGCACAGGCGGGGTGGAGTCCGCCGTGACCCTGAGGGGCGGGTTTGTTGAGCTGTCTGTCGCCCGCAGGGCTGAGAGCCTGAGAGGACTCTCGAGCTTATTTGTCCCCGTTTTTCTTCTTCCTTTCCGGTACCGTTTATGAACAATTCGTTATCATCCTGGATCAGGCTGCGTAGCTAAGGTAATCGCCGCACCATCGCGGCATGTCCGCATCGGGTTCCGCCATGCGCTCGCTGGTCTCACTGGTTAATGGTAGACCGACCTGAGGGGGCAAGGCGGGCGGCGCGGCGGAACCCACCAAACAGGGAACAAATTTGGTTTCTGGTCTCTGCCTGAAGAGGCGCCGCACGTCTGACCCTCCCTGCGTTATGGCGTTATGCTTATCCAAGGCTCCGGCATGTTACCACTAGTTCTGGTAGAAGATCAGCTGGTGGGGCCAGTCAGCCTCGTTCACGAGAGCCGTTCGGAAGGTTGCGGACATTTTTCGTTGGGACTGTCCCTTGACGTTGTCTGCATGTGTTCTTTGTAATAAGTTTCCGCCGGTGGGCGACCCTTGCCTAATTTTGAGGCTTAGACTCCAAGCCCGTATTCTGTTTACAACCGCAGCGGTAGGTACGTGATGTTCTCATTGGCAGCGGAGGACCGTCAGCCCATAGCGGACATTGGTAAGCACTGAGTTGCGGGACGGCGTACTCTGGCTACCAACGTGTAGAATCAAGACAACGGAGGGGAATAGTGAAAGGAAAAGCTAATGGGCCATGTTACCGCGAGACTTTCAAGTTCCGCATTTGTAAATATGGTGGGCACAGAAAGTCCATCGGAGCCATCTCATCGCAAGCGGGTACCATATGTTGGATATCCGCCAACGGTCCCATTCTCTTCCATTGATTCGGTCTACGTCGACGTTCCGCCTGACACTGGCATGTTGGTTTTAAATGCTTACAGTGTGCTGGCCTGGGGCTGGCGCAGCCTTGCAACCACGGATACATGGATTGTGGACCTTGACGGGATATCAGCAGAGGCAAGAATACATTAAAAGAAATAGCTAAATCAAGAAAATTAGGCACCCTAAAAGAGGGAAAATTTGAGAAACTTTAGAGGCGGAAATTAAAGTCAAACTACAATGAAGAAAATATCTCGCGTGCTCTTCCGAAGGCGTCCCATGCTTCAGGACAGGCCTGCCAACACCTATGGCGCAAAGAGCAGCTGAACTTCTTGCACACCCGCTGGTGCCAATTGTCCACAGTCGCAAGTGATTCACACAATGCCGTCGCGACAAATAAAATGGCTCAATCTACACGTAAAGGCTCATCACGAGCGGATTTCAGTCTGTAGGTGTTTCAGCTGAGCGCCCGGCTGTCGCTAAAGTGTCTTTTACACCACCGTCCAATGTACAGAGTACAGCGAACGATACGGTGGGTCGCGCCCTGTCTTCCGCAGCTGCCGAGACCGGTTGCTCCAATTGCCCGACTCCGACAACCGACTCCTGGTGAATGACGCAACAGACACAACATCCATGTCGTACAACGCAAGGTCGTCTTGGGGCATCTGTGACGGCACTCCAAGGCTAGATACACGCATTGTCCTGCGAATGCGATCGTGAGCATAGACCAGATGAAGGACACGGCTTGATACGCGCAGCGAACGCCCTGCGGAGCACGGCAGTACTCCCGCACTACAGCGTCACCAGTTGACGTTTACAAGTGCTAAAGGGCAAGATCCTACCTACCGAGCAATGGCGGAAACGACTAGTGTCCCGTCTCTGCCCCCAGCATACGAGACCTGCGGCTCCCAGGATAACACTGCACACGGCTCCGACCCTGACCCTGCTCTGGACCCGGGGCAGGGTCCAAGCTCATTCCTAGACCCCATGTCCCTTATTGACCCTGGCACGCTTTATGTTGCGGACCGCTTCATCCATTGCCAAGATCCAGATGCGCCACCGCTCTACGAGTTGTCCCATGCCGTGGATTTCCTGCGTGACTCGGACCGGACTGTACGTCTGGAGCGTCTTGAGTATAGCCTCAAGCGCCACCGTCCCAGGGACGGCACAAACAATCCGCCGTCCATATCGACAAAGCGCCGCTGCCTGTATGAGCTCAAACACCCGACACCGGGCGAGTATCCCACCTTTCCCTTCCATGCCGAGTCGGCTTCGCGCCAGAGCCTCTGCACCTTTGGCCTGGCCACCTTCCGGCCAAAGAGGCTATCTTCGGCAAAGGGCTTTCGGGTCTTTCGAGCTGCCCGTACCGCGGGCACTACTGTCGCACGCCGGGCTCTCCTGTTCTCTGCCGTCCCCAGCAAGGATGCATCTGTACTGTTTGACTGGCTTGGCCGCGATGGCACTGCGCTAGCGGCTGAAACCGACTCCGCGGGCCTCAAGAGCCTGGTCATTGGTACCAGAATGTCCCTTGTAATGCACGAGGCTCTCGTGGCGGCATGGATAACAAGAATATGGTGGCGCATGGCGCATGGATAGTACTCTATGTATACGCAGACTGGGTCGATGCCACATGGGGCAATGTAATTAATGAAGCTTCAAAGTGTACGTAATGATGCTGGGTCACCATCCCAAAGTCGAGGGCCGCAATCGTCTATGTCAAACTTTCTCGTGTTCATTGCGCTCAAAACATAGGGTATATCAGTATATACTCCATAGGCTCAACTTTCCATCTTTGGCCCCTGCTGCTAACCAATGCGTTGCCTTGGTCCGCCTTACTCGCCTGTCGGCCACAGCAGTGCCGCGTTTTTCAGCCGTGGGGATAACCGCCAGTGAATGCATGGACGGGGCATCAGCATCGTCCGGCTCGTTCTCTTTTACTTCGTTGCCTCCATCCTCCTCTGTGTCGTGTACCGCGGCAAAAGCAACTGCATAGACGCCGACCTGGTGCCACTGCAAGACCGCCAGTTCTTTCAATGACTTTGCCGAGTAGACTCTAATGTTGGCATCCCATCCGGCACTAGCACAAATTTTGCCGTCAGAGCGTATTGTGAGGCTTTGCTGCCCGGCATGCTTCGTATTTACCGACTTTATCGGGTCCTGCATCGATGCGCCGAGGGCACCTTGCTTCGGGACAGGCATAACAGCATGCTTCGCAATGGTGGCATCTGCCGCCGAGGTGAACAGATAGTCGCACCTCGGGTCAGCGGCGATGGACAGGATCGGCTGCGAATGTGCCTGGCTGTGATATATCGACTCCCACTGTTGCGCCTCTGCCCTATGCTGATAGACCGACAAAAGGCCATTTTCAAAAGCAGTGGCCAGCAGCAAGGCCCCATTCTTGTGAAAAATTGACAAGCACATCGCCATGCCACTCTTGCCTTCTGGCTTCAACGTGTGGAGGCGGGTTTGCGACGGCAGCTGATAAATGTCGATCTAGCAGGCCACAGTTAGTCATGTTGCGATGTACAGACACAGTGCAGCTTGTATAGAGAAATTGCATTATAAACAACAGAAAAAGGAATACATACAGCTTCTGAAGCTAGCGCGTTCGGAACAGCTACTAATATCGCATCGGCAGCATTCAAAGACGGGTTATAGTCATCTTCCGAGGTCGAGCTCGGGCAGGCGGCAAAGGCACAGAAGTTCATAGTGTTCACCTCCAATATGTGCACAACCCACGGCTGTGGAGGCTCAGCGCCTGAGAGCTCAATTGGTGCAACACTGCTCAACCTTTCCTCGTCCTCGCGCGCAAGCTTCCAAACAACGAGACGATGATCTCGACCGTGCCTAAAAGTATGGTCAGTTCTGCAGTTGCGCCATTTGGACAGGATATAAGGCATACGTTATGAGCCTGTCTTCCCCCCATTCCACGATCCGCAGGATTGAGCCTGTATGGGCTCTCCAGGCTGTTTTCGGTCGCATGGTAGCAAGATCCCACAGGACAACGTAGCCGTCCGCATCGCCGGTGGCAAGGCGGTCATTGTTTCGAATAAAAGCCGCGGTGTGGATCTGCGACCGATGGCCCCTTAATATGTTCACAGGTTGCGGTTTGGGCTGAGCCATTTTTCCTGTCGGTCTTACATGGCAAGCGTATCATTGTTCGCGCCGAGTTGCATATCTGCGGCGTGCATGGTCAGGCAAACGGTCGAAAAGGTACCCACCAAAATCAGGACGCTGGCTACACAGTCGTGAGGTGGTGGGTAACTGCACCATCGCCGTGCCATGCGCAACAAAATCACGTGCGAACACTACGACGGACCGAATGCCACCGAAACGGGAACTTATACCATGAGATGGCAGGGCCTCTATCGCTAGAAAATTTAATTTGAGTGTCCAAATAAGCACGGGTGGTTTAAATATGGCGGCTGCTGGCTCAAGCGAGAGCACATGAGCATTCACATAATCGGACTCGTATGAATGATGTTAAATGAGCAAATTCCAAGATAAAATCAACACAGCTAAACTCAGCAGGACTCAAGCCGCCTTGTGATTTTGATTGTCCTGAGTAAAATTAACGCTGTACCCCCCTGAGGCATCGTCTTTGACCATTTGAAAGTTATTGGTGCTGAGCCCAAACGGTTTAAGAATACCGTTTCCAAGCTGCTTCAGCTTCCCCCACATTTCGGCCGTCTCGGCCTCTTGTGCTTCCTTTGTCCTCGACGGGAGAGCCCGCAGCTGTACGTTGACCGTGCGCTTGTCTGCTGCCGTTAGCCCTGCCATAGAGGACAGCGCTGTGTAGTCTTCCGTTGCTCCCGACAGGTTTGACCAGCCGCCTGCTTCCGATCGTGCCCTTCCTCTTCGCAGTAGAGCCTTGCTTCGTATACGGGAGATGTCTTTCCTGGCAGAATCTGGTATTGATACCGGCACCACCACCGCTGCGCCATCCTCTGCGGCTGTGGCAGTCGGTGACGGGCCGTCAGCAGTCTCACTGCGTCCGTTTGGCTCTCCCTGCCCACTGGTGATATCTTGCTTGTCTTGCCCACCATTTGGCTCGCTTACTTCATCGCTCGGCTTTCCCTTGGGCGCAGGTCTGGGCTTCAGGCCAATCGCAACCTCGTGCTTTTCAAGCTCTTCAAGGGAAGCTGTCGCCGTCTTTATAGCCTTTTCCCATACTTCAAGCTTAAGGTGGCAGGCAGCCACATTACTGTGGATGACGGCTCGCTCATAATGCTTGTAGATTGGGCATGAATCTAGAGCCGCGGCGTATTTGTCCAAAGCGGCCTCCAACTTGCCGCTTCCAAACAGCTGGTTGGCCTCTTCTTTAATTTTTGCAGACTCAGCGAGAAGCGCCTGCGGTCGGATACGTGTTAGCTTTGCAGGTGAGTTGTTAGATACGTATACCCTGGCAGTGTCGCCACGTCCAGCGATTGTATCGTGTCGCAGATTGGGGACAGGATGGGACAACGCACGTTTTCTTCGTCGGGGGCGAATTTGCCTTCGGACTGGTTGTCGCCTATAACATTGTCCGCTGGTTTTGAATCCTCGTCGCTCATAGTTGCGATCTCTTGTGAATGGCCGTCACCAGGGGCCAAGCATGAATGCGGCAAAGTCTCCGATGCCGTGCCGTGGCCGCTGGGAGAGCGCTGGCGGCACTACTTCAGGCATGGTCCCCACCGCCATTGGCCAGACAAACAGCGCCGTATTCTATAAATACGGGGGGTCCAAGCCCGCCCACCAACGTGCCGCAGCTACCTTGAGTACGGAGTACCTGTCTACAGTACCTAACAACGGTACCTAAGGTACCTACCTTAGTACCTTACCCCACGGAGTACCTAAGGTACTATCTAAAATTTTGACAAACGGCCAGTGACTCAACCTCTCGCCCTGAAGCCAGAAACCATCTCGACGTACAAGCGCATTGCGTTCAGAACCTAGCTTTTTCTTTCTTTCCGGCTTGCGCGTATAGTGAAGATACTGCTCAATTGACAATACAAGGGACCAGCAACCCACAACATCCTCACGATGCCCCCCAAGACCGAGTAAAGTTGCCTGCGAGAAATGTTTCACATGGCCGGGACTAATCAAGATTGGAGCAGCTTCCCGCCCGTCCGAGCGTGTTTGTTTGACATGGACGGTCTGCTGTTGGACACAGAAGATCTCTACACGCTCTGCGTAAACCTCATGCTGGACAAGTACGGGCGACCTCCGCTGCCTTGGTCCATCAAAGCCAAGCTACAAGGCCGCCCTGGGCCTGCCGCCAACAAAATATTCAGCGAGTGGGCAGCCTTGCCCATATCATCTGAGGAGTACACGGCGCAGCTTTCTGTGTTCCAGCAGAAGCTTTTCCCAACGGCCAAGCCGTTGCCGGGCGTGGAGGACTTGCTGCGGTGCCTCGAACTCACAAAATCGGGCACAAACCGCGTCCACATCGCCCTCGCAACGAGCTCTCATGCCGGAAACTTCAATCTAAAGACGGCCCACATCTCTGAAATGTTTTCCGTCTTTCCGCAAGAGCGCAGGGTTCTTGGCGATGACAAGCGACTTCAGCCTGGCCGCGGAAAACCGCTGCCCGATATTTTCCTCCTTGCTCTGCAGACTATTAACGACTCGCTGCCAGAGGGAGAGACGCCAATCACGCCCGAGGAGTGCCTTGTCTTCGAAGACTCCGTCCCAGGTGTTGAGGCTGGTCGCCGCGCCGGGATGCGTGTCATCTGGTGCCCTCATCCTATGCTGAAGAAGGAGTACTCCGGGCGCGAGGCAGAAGTCCTCGCCGCACGCACCGGAGAAGCAGGGCAAGTTGATCTTCACCAGTTGGGAGAGGTCGACGATGGATGGGCCGAGTACCTCGAGACACTCGAGTCTTTCCCATACGCAAAGTACGGTATTGATGTACCAGGCCAGCAAAAGTAGAGGAGGACATGCCGCCGAAACCTGCGCGTGCACATTTTGCTACGTAAATAGACCTGCACGGCCAGAGCTGGGCCAAGATGAAAGATCATCAGAATTGCCTAGATTATGAGCTTACTACTGAATTGTTGTGAGCCTTGGATTTTCTCTTTATGTAGATGAACAGTACAAATCTCCGACGGTAGACGTATAATTACCAATAGAATGCTCCCTCACTGAAGCCTGGCACATTGGCCATGTGCGAGACGCCATAAACGCAACTGAATTGGCCACTGCGCTGGCAGCGCGTCGTCTTGCGGAAGCATTCTGTATCCGGGAGCTCTTCGCCGAGCCATATTGCCAATAAGACCGTATAGAGCCAACTGGTTGCATATGCTGGATAGCAACAATGGGAATTGTAAAGTGGACCTTTTATGTTCGGACGGCTGCCAATAGGTGGTAATACCACCATGCCGTCGTAGATTGGACTGATGTCGTCACAGATCGTCATATCGATGTGCGCAGACGTCACTGTAATTAGAGGCAAAGCCTGGGCATACAGATGCGCCGACCAGGACTTGACATACGACCTGGATCGCGATTTGTACCCTTTCTCACGAATGGCCCTTGTCCTGCCAGAAGGCTGGCGGTGCTGTCACGATGCTGTTACCCCCGTACTCATGCGCAACTGGCTGAATTTTAGTGCTAGTATTTCTCCCTATCAGACAGCCCTTGGATTATTCATCTACTCTTTTTCTCGATTTATTTATTATAATCTCGTAGTGAAGCGCCTCGTCGTTGTCCTACAATGCAAGGGACAAACTTGTCCAAAAGTGGCCAAAGGCATCCATTCTAAACCGAGAAACTAATATCCTATGCCCCGGTGCATGACATTAAGGTCCGATCTCTGACGTACACCACCACCAATTCTGGATGTGGCGAAAATCCGAACAACGTCGCCATTACGTCACAAGGAGCGGTACATTCATTATAACAACGACAGGCCGCCCCTACGTTGCAAGAGCGGCTGTTCACCAAATTCTTACGCAGAGCATCAACCTTCGTACGATAAAATGTCATTTTCCAATGCCGATACGGGCAATAAGCCCGCCGACACTTACACTGAAAAGAACAAGGAAGATGTCGATATGCGCCAAAAAGTGGAAGATCTGGTAAACTTCATCACCGAATGCAAGTTTGGCATGATGACGACAAAGTCTGCCGAGACGGGCAGACTCGTATCCCGTTGCATGGCTCTCGCCGGAACAGAACATGGCGGAGCAGATCTGGTTTTCCAGACCAACACGGAGTCGGGAAAAACAGATGATATCGCCAGCGACCCCGCGGCGAACATGTCATTTTTGAACAGCCACGGGGATTGGGCGTCAATCTCCGGTCGCGTGGCGACACACACTGATCGTGAAACGATCAAGAAATATTACAGTGCCCAGCTAAGGGCATGGGTTGGAGACCTGGGAGACGGTGTTCACGATGGTTCGGTAGATGATCCTCGAATTGGTGTCATCAAACTTGTACCCGAGACAGCCACATACGCATTGGCAGACAAAGGGGGGTTAAGACAAACCGTTGAAGTCGCCAAATCTACTGTTACGGGTTCAGTCGCGTCAGTCAACCGACTAAGGCATATCTCGGAGTCAGAGTACACAGCATGGCGGGTACATCAGTAGAGTTGATAAATCATCAAAGAACAAGTTTTTAGCACAGTAGCATAGAATCGGCAAGAGCAGCCGCTTGCGACCTTGCATAGGTACTAAGGTGCGACTTAATACTCGCTGTCCCTCCCTAATCACGGACCTCCTTATTAGTGCTAAGTACCTACGCTGGACCCGAGTGCCCCTGTGGCATCCACTATTAGTAGGTAAGTACTGTGTTTCGCCCAGCACCACGTAACGCCGTATGACTAATGAGGTCCCGGCTGAGCCGCTCAGCCGCTGACGGCGCTTCACGCGACAGTCTGCTTGCTGCGAGGCACGATGTTTTCCAGATACAACAATCTGGCAGTTTGTCGGCTTAACCGGAATAATTTCCAATCTCGACTACTAGTCTCTGGCCCCCCATTAGAAATCATGTGAAATCACAGAAGCTTTTCTGCAAGCTTCTCCTTTACATATGTTGCGCCATGGAATCTAGACCGCCAGCTCAAGAGGACAAAGGTGCCTCCAGAACAAAGCAACGCCGTGTGACACAGGCCTGTGATTTTTGTCATCGGCGTAGCATACGCTGCCGGACTATTGGTGGCGATGACACTTGCCAAAATTGCAGGGACTTTGGGCATCAATGCACGTATAACCGCCGACCGCGCCGCAGAGGAACGCATCCTCGTTCTTCTACCGATGTAGTCTCCAGCGAGCTCACCGGGAACGACGGAAACGGCGGCAACGGCATTCCCAGACAACATGTTTCGAAATCCAGCCCCGAAAAGAAGCTATTGATGCCCGACCGGGCCAAGCGTTTTCCGCAAGATGAGGGCGCGAATCCCGACAATACCTGGGTGGCTCCAGCCGTGGCAAGTCAAGCAGTCATCGTGGATTTGGTAGACCTCTATTTCGAGATTGTCTACCCCATCTTCCCGTTCTTCCACCAACCCTCCTTTACCAGGCGAATATCACGGGCGGATTATACCACTGACAGACCTCTTTTTGCGGCTACCATGGCAGTATGTGCGTTGGTGAGTAGCCGCGTGCGTGATGGCGCTGTCAGTAATCCCCAATGGGATCTCTCAGAAATACGGGCTATCGAAACAGAAGCCTTCACTACTGAGGCAAAGACACAACTATGTCGCCAGGATGCCCAGTCTGATATCAATATATTACGAGCCCATGCGATACTAGCTATTGCTTCTATCCAAAACGGCAAGATCAGGGATATGCATTTCCATCTGGGAATGTATCACACTTTGGTCGCTATGGACGCGCTGCACGACGAATCTAATTGGCCCGCAGATATCGGCATCATTGAGAGGGAGGAGAGGAGACGGCTGGTACGTGACCGGCTCAACTAACCGGACAAGCGAGCCTACGCTGACATCATCCGTTTACAGTTCTGGTCCATTTACACACTCGACATTTTCACCTCCGTCGTCTGGGGCGGCATAATTCGATGTCGCGAGAAGCAGTCGAAGGTCGCGTACCCCACGGAAGCAGATGATGAGCTCATTACGAACAACGCTATAAGCCAGCCGGCCGTTGACCATCAAGGAATCAGCCCAACCTCCCTTCGTCGCAGTTCGCGGGTCTCTGCCGACTGCTGGCTTTCGGGATGGAATTTTATTACGGACCTGTATCGCGTACTCGAGCACGCATTAACAAGGTTTCGAGGGCACAACAGCCCTGCTCGGCGATATTCCTTCTTAGACGGCATCTTTTCAGGCGAATCCAACATCGCCGAGACATCGATTGGCGACTCTGTTCTCCAGATGTACTTTGACCTGCCGCAGTGCTTCAAGGAAACGCCAGACATGACATTCGACACGAAACGAGACCGGTTTGGCTTCCAGGCCGCGAACATTACTGGAAGTCTACAGTTGGTCCGCATTGTTCTTCTTGCCTCTGGCGGTGCAGCCATAGATGCCCGGTGCCAGATTGCGCGCGAAGTAGTGGATGCATTCATGTCGATTCCTGCTACATATCTGCTGGCAATTAGCACCCCTCTGTTGCATCACTTGGGGGGTATTGGGGCAGTATTGGGATCTGTCTTCGGGGAGCCTGGTACCGATACGGAGTACAGGGCAGTCCAATCGATTATATTATCCATGGCTCAACTGCTTGAGAACCTGGAGCCAATCCACCAATGCTCAAGCGCTAGCCAGAGCCTCCGCGACAACGCTGCCATAATAGATGCCTACATCGAATCCAAGCGAATACCGCCCTCTAGCGGTGTGGACATCACAAATACGAATGGATCTAGCAGCCTCCCGCGACAGGCTGACAATGCTACGGAGTACCCATATGCGCTGGGCCTATCTGATACGGCGGAAAGTCTACCAACTCTAGTCCAGTCAGACTTACTTGACCAATTAGCATGGGGCTTTAACTTTAGTCAGACTTGGGACTGAGTATTCGTGACTGTTGGCGACCAATGGCAACAAAATGTTCAGAAAACAATACCCACGTACTGACACATGGCCGGAGACTGGAGCCCAAGCGTTTTATATCGACGGGCCCTGATGTCCTCAGACGACTGAATGTACAAAGAGTCCTTAAAACGATGGACAGAAAGAACGCAGACAATTCTGAACATCATTATGGCACGTCAATTTTTAGGCTAAGCAGAGCGCATTATTTAGTGCTGACAAAACTGGGCACTTGCTCTTGGTTGCGTCTAAATAATCCGACACAACTATATCCAGAGAAAAGAAGTCATAGAATGTCGCGAAAGATGCAATTCATTGAGTGAATATTTAGGACTAATCACGGTTTCGTCCGCTTCCCTCAACGGCTATATGCACTGCTTTCTCAGCAGAGGAGTCGTCTTGAGTGGTTCGCTCATCTACTTCGTCGAGAAGACGTCGAACAGCCACTGCCACATTTCCTCCCGCCTCTTCTTTTCGCCGTTCGTACTCTTTCATGTTCTTGTTCACTAATATGCTGTCGCTTGTGAAGAGAAGCGACACATCCTCCAATGACCGTCCAGCAACCTCGGGGTACGTCAGCCAAACGATGGGAAAAGCCACGATATTCAGGCCCCCAAAAAGGATGAAAGTTGCCCAGCCCAGTCTGTCAAGAAGAATGGGAATGACAAACTGTGTCATGCCGGAACCTGTCGCCCAACCAAATATTGTGAAGCTGTATCCTTGGGCGCGAATTTCCTGTGGCCAAATCTCCGTGCCGTAAATCCACGATGGTACGATATTGAACATGCAGAAGAACCTGGGTTGATTAGAAACTAGACCATTCAGTGCTCGAGCTGCAGGACTTACCAGAGATACACGAATACAAAAGCTGCTGCACCGATGCCCAAACTTGAGGAGAGCCCTGGGTCGCTGTCGCTGTGATTCTCCGAAGTTTTAATAAGCGCGGCAACAAGGAAAAGCGCGATGCCTTGAATAACAAACGAAACAAGAAGCGACTTGACGCGGCCAAGGCGATCAATCACGAGTGATGCAGCTGCCGTTGCAGGCACACCTAGTGTATTTACCAACCCAGCGAGCCATAGAGACTTGTATGCGTCAAATCCCGCGAGGCTGAAGATGCTTCCAGACCAGGAGACAATGGCCAAAATGCCCGTCCATTGCTGGATCCACTGCAGGGCAAACCCCAAGACCGCTCGTCTTCCCAGATGTAGCTTTCCGGAATATCGGCCGGCCAGAAAGATGTTGAGGACGCTGTTCCGCTTGTGGTTTGTGGCTTCGACAATGGCATCCAGTTCGTCCACTTCATTTGTGATTGCGTCGTCTTCCGGAGACAAATCACCTCGAAGCTTGCAAAGGATACGGATAGCTTCTTCCCGTTTACCGTTCGCGATCAGCCATCTAATAGAGTAAGCAAGGAACGATTTTCACGGTTCATGTATTTTGTACCTACCTCGGTGATTCTGGCAAGAAAGGAATGGCCGCATTAACAATCAAGAGGGGTATGATCATCCATGCGAGCGGGAACCTCCATCGGAACGATGTCTCATAATCGCGAACGCCGAAGTTGATCCACGAGGCAATGGTGATGCCAAGAAAATTGGCAATGAAGACCAGCGAGAAGCTGGAACCCCGGTCATGCGACTGGGATAGCTCACTTACCCAAGGAAGGACAATGGTGTTGACAAACCCAATGCCAATTCCTGCAATAACGCGGCCGCAGATGAACATATCGGAGCTCTGACTCCCACCTTGTATGGCAGCGCCGAGGATTCCGAACCAGCTTCCGATGAGGACGCCCTTTTTTCGACCAAATTTGTCTCCAACCCAGCCTATGCGACACACTTGTCAACAAGCAAGTTTCGTGTACAAATTGCACTTGTGCATACTTACCACCAGCAAAGCAACCCCACATGCCACCAAAATAATACGCAGCTGCGAGACCACCTTGTTTTGTCGAGTCTGTAACGGTGTTGCCATACCCGATGTTTGCCATTTCTATGAAGCCTGGTGTGCTGCTGACAGTACCGTAAACGCCTTGGTTATATCCTGCTCAACTAAATTAGCTCCGCCCGCAAACATCTAATCGAATTCAATCGAAAACGAACAAAGCAAAGCAAATTACCTTCGAAAATCAATGCAACAGCAGAAACGAAATTAATGAGAAAGAGCAATGCCTTTCCTGGCACCCGTTGCCAAATTTTGGGCAAGGCAATCATTGTGAAGAGCTCCTTTGTTTTGACGTGAAAGTGGGATAAGTGCACTAGTTTGTAGCGAGCGAGCGGCACTGCATACTTATACATTAGGCTTTGGGGTACATCTGGGGTAGTGTGGTGGAGGTGAGTTTCGTCCACGCGGAGTCATCGGTTGTTGAATACATCCGCGATACCGCCACAGTGGCTCGATGTATAATGCGACGCGACAAATGTAGAAGAATCGTTGCTGTGTAATGGACTTTGTCTGTGTTATGTCTGATTGGCCGGGCCATCCGGAGCACTGTCTGGAGAGTTCGGCGCCACATGCCGGCTAGTCATTTAGCCATTTAGCAGGCTTCGCCATTTAGCCGTTTAGCCGTTTAGCCGCCTAAGCCGCGGAGTATCCTAAGGGTTACTCCCACAGCTTCACATTCCATTGTAGTTCATCAAAGTATTTAATGTGCCGCCAAGGCAGGTCATCCATCTCTAAACGTCTGGTTTTATCTTGTACGGTAACTCTTCGTACACATCTGTTCAGCTTGTCAACGATTACTACACGGCCACAATGGGACCCGTAACCGACACCAATGGCACCACCAACGGAGCACCGTCGGCTCCATTAGACCTTGTGGTGCTCGGCCTAAATTCTGGGACCTCTATGGATGGGATTGACTGCGCTTTATGTCGATTCAGACAAGCGTCGCCCGATAGTCCGATGCACTTTGAGCTGTTGCAATACGATGAAGTGCCGCTGGAATCAACAATCAAGAAGCGCGTCATGAATATGATTTTGCAAAACACGACGACCCCGGAAGAGCTTTCAGAAGTGAACGTCCTGCTTGGGCAGCAGTTTGCAGACGCCGTGAAAACATTTACGACAAAGCACGATATAGCGATGTCATCCATTGATGCCATAGGCTCTCACGGCCAAACAATCTGGCTACTGAGCATGCCAGAGAAAGGCCAAGTCAAGTCCGCTTTAACCATGGCGGAAGGGACATTCCTGGCGTCCATCACTGGCATCACAACTGTTACAGATTTCCGGGTGTCTGATCAAGCCGCCGGACGGCAGGGCGCACCACTGATTGCATTCTTTGACTCGCTCGTCTTGCACCATCCCACCAGGTTCCGAGCCTGTCAGAACATTGGCGGCATTGCGAATGTTTGTTTCATCCCGCCAGACGTCGATGGAAAGCTCAATACCGATTTCTTTGACTTTGACACTGGTCCGGGCAATGTTTTTATAGATGCAAGTGTCCGCTACTTTACAAACGGAGAGCTGGAGTATGACAAGGATGGCATGATGGCAAAGTCTGGTACCGTGGATCAAGAAATGGTCGATCATTTCCTTTCCACGTTTCCTTATTTTGGTCTAGATCCGCCCAAGACCACAGGTCGAGAGGTATTCCGTGATACTATTGCGCATGACTTGATTGCGCAAGGTCTGAAGAAGGGCCTCTCGCCCAATGATATTGTCGCGACAATCACAAGGATCACAGCGCAAGCCATTGTGTCGCACTACAAACGCTATATGCCAACTCAGTATGGGCCTCTGGCAGAAATTTACATGTGTGGTGGCGGTGCCAAGAATCCAAACATCACCGACTACATCCAGTCTGCATTTCCCGATACAAAGATTATGATGCTGGATGAGGCTGGAATACCAGCGGATGCCAAGGAGGCAATCACCTTTGCATGGCAGGGCATGGAGGCTGTCGTTGGACGGAGCATTCCAGTGCCCACAAGGGTTGAAACGAGACAACCATATGTGCTCGGCAAAGTGAACCCAGGCAAGAATTATCGGTCAGTGATGAAGCAGGGAATGGATTTTGGAGCGGGCTTGGAAAAGTTAGAACCTGTTAAGGAGATGGTGAATTATGTGGACGGCAAGGTCTTTAGCAATATATAGTATAGTATCTCACAAATCAAGCTATCAGCCCTATTGTTATTATGTTGTCGCGGATAGAGCCTGACTGGTAGAAACTGGTTATTAACACAGTGTAGTGTTGTTAGAGACTGGTAGGTCTCTCCGGTTGTGACTGGCTGACTGCCAAAGTTAACCGGGAGCGTGCTAAAGTTGGAAGCATAGGTTGCTTCAGCACACCTCTGCTATAGCTAATAGGTATTAGCAGCAGGGCTGTAGATATCACCAAGCACGTTGCAGGTATATGCACAGTGATTATTGTTGTAGGTCTTGTCTTCCAATCTATAGACCTATAGGTACTGTCTATTTATGCGGCTGGATGTGGCTGACTCAGCGTCACTATTGACCCTGAGCCCCCATGTAACAAGTGTGTTGTGGTGGATTAAGCCTTGCAGATGAAAATTAGTTGCTTACATAGGGGAGGCTTCTGTGTATACAAAAAGCACGTTAATGCTCGTTAGTTAGAGATTATTAACCACTCTTTAGAATTATATTTCACTCTGCCTGATGGATCTGTAGCGTATAGCTCTATAGCTCTATTTATCCTCTGAGTTACACATGTAGTGCTCTGGTCATTGACTCTTTATTGACAGTGGTGGTATATATTACCACATACCCCAACACAACCTCAGCAAATTCATCTACATAGCTTCGCTGCTTGTTTGTAGAAGCTATGATACTTAACCAGTCGTCCGCCGACAATTGCAGCAATGCATATATTAAGGGGAATACTACATAGTTGCTAATCCCTTTTATTGTGTATAGTTGTCGAGAGCTTCACAGTTCTTAGCTACATCTTTCAAACGCCGTGCGGTCGTTTTCCTCTCTTCGGATCCGTCGTACGATCCCTCTGTGGCGTGCAAGGTGGCCCGACACCACTTACACCCGACCTCAACAGAAAGTCGTATGGCCGAAATCATGGAACCGCCAACA
>PXYN01000356.1:0-44388 GCA_003056585.1 Lecanicillium sp. MT-2017a
ATTTTTCTTAATTAATAATCTTTTTAATCTCTTATTTTTATACCTTTTAATTACTTTTAAATTATAATTATATTTTATTTTACTTATTTTTATATTTTTAAGATTTATTATCTTTATTTTATATATTTTAAGACCTTTTTATATCTATAATTATATTATATTTATTATATTTTACTATTTAATATCTAATTAATCTATATTAAGCTCTAGCCTATTTTACTATATATTATAATTAACTATACCTTTTTATATTATATAGAATATTCTATTCTTACTAAAACTTTATACTCTCTTTATAAAAATAATAAATTATTTAAAAATATATATAATTAAGATATTAAAAGATCTTATTATAATAAATCTTTTTCTATTTTTTTTATCTTACTTATTAGTATAGTTAAATTAAGACCCTTTATCCTTTCTATCTTTAATATTATCTATATCTGTAGTAGATATTAAAATTTTTGTATAGTGTTTATCCTTATTTCTGTATAGAAATGGGGTTGACTAGAGGATAGAGGATAGAGGATAGGACGCGTACTTTTAGACATAATCGTATTATACATAGGAGTACTTTATATGCCGACAATCCTGAAAGCAGAGTAGTGATAGCTACATTGCATATTTTATGTGCCAGCCTGACGTTAAGGGTCACTAGCAACTACCTCCTGAGTAGCGAAGAAGCTGCGGATGAGATGACGTTGACCACTGCGACGCACTGATCTCCTCTTCAAGCACGCTTGCATCTGCCTACTGTTGTACAGTGAATGCACTGTGGCTGCCTCATGGCACAGTTTTACGCGGCCCCTCTACATACATCTGATTAGACACTTTATCCTACTCAAGATGCAGAGATGTCTTTAGCGGGGAAGCTTTATCGAGTATGTCACTACGGATGTTATCGTTTATAAGTTGGGTGTTTGCGCAAATTATCTTCTACTATTGTAAGTAGCGCTCTACTAAACCGCCCTCTTAATCAACCCGAAAGGGTAAATCACAAAACACCGACACAGGCGTAGGTGTTGGTCCAGAGGCCTGTACATTCCGAGCCGGCGGCAGGATTCCAACGAATGATGTTGTAAACACTAGTGCCGTAGATTTTGGCAATTTCCTCGCAGTTCTGCCCTTGCCTGATTAAGTGGAACTGATCGCAGTTCTTCGTCATGCCATTCTGGATTGGCGAAGGGGTGGCAACGCCGTTACCGGGATCCGTGGGCGTCGGCTTGTAGGTGGTCGTGCCGGTGCAGACCCAGGTATTAAGCCATAGCGAGCTGCAGTCCTTGCCCGAAGCCGGATTCCACTCGTAGAAGTCTTCGAGAGGGATGCCGACTTCCTTAGCGATCGAGGCGCAGCCGTCACCAGACTTGACGAGATAGAAGTCGTTGCAGTTCTTGACCATACCTTCACGCACAGGAGACGGCGTGGGGATGCCGTTGCCTGGATCCGTGGTCGTTGGGGGGTTTTGGGAGCCACCGATGACAGAGATGCAGACATAGACGTCGGCCCAGAGGCCTGTGCAGTCTAACCCACCGACGTCGTTCCACTTAACAAAGTCAGAAATGGCTATCTCGTACTTAGAAACGATGGTAGCGCAGCTTTGGCCTTGTTCAACATGGTGGAACTCCTCGCAGTTGCCAACCATGCCCGGCTGGGTGGGCGTGGGCGTGGTGATGCCGTTGTCGGGGGCGGTGGTGGTGGGAGGCGGAGGCTCAGTGGAATCCGACCCGATGACAGAGACGCAGACATTGACCCCAGCCCAAAGACTGGTGCACTGGGCTCCGCCAATTCCAGCGTTCCACTTGACAAAGTCGTCTAGAGAGATGCCGTACATCGAGGCAATGGACTGGCATCCCTCGCCCCGCTCGACGAAGTGGAAAGCATCGCAGTTGTCAACCATGCCCGGCTGGATCGGCGTAGGGGTCTCGACACCATTTCCGGGAGCCACAATGGTAGTAGAGATAGGGGAAACAGTGCTCGTGCCAGCCTTGGAGCTGCTGCTGGTACTAGTAGGGGTCGGATCAGACACGTCCACCTTGATGCAGTAGGACTTGTCTGCAATATAGTTGCCGCAGCCAGGCGTGATAGACGGGTTCTATGCCATGTTAGTCACCAAAATATGTCGACCCTGGAAGGGCGGATACATACCCAGGCTATAAAGTCCTCTTCGGAAATGCCAACCACCATGAGGAGAAGGCTGCACGAGAGCCCATCATCGCTGTTCCACCACCAGACGCAGCTGGGGTCGGTGCCTTCGAGGGGTGTATACCTGGGGTTGTCGGTGGCATCTCGCCGCTGGAGGTTTCCGCTAAAGACAGCGGCAGCAGACGTTGCAGCGGCGAGGCACGCAAAGGCGCAGAAAGCTCGGGCAACTGAGGGAGCCATTGCAGGTGCTAGTACAAGAATGACAAGCCTTTAATCAGGGTGAAAGTGATTTGTGGTGAAGCGTAGCTCACGCGTGATGAATCCGGAATAGGCGGACCCTTTATGCGTAAGTGAGTGCGTCGTTTCGCAGACTAGCCATCCGAGACAGGACAAAGCAAATGGACTGACGGAGTGACGGACAGACGGGCGGGCTTGGCTTCGACTGTGCGGAAATCCTCGGCATCCTCGCAGACTCTGAGCCATGGTTTCCGCAACTTGGGAGATGTTGGCTCCCTTCGAGGCCTGGGAGGATCCGTGGACGCACTCATCTTGAACATGGAGGCCTCATGCTGCACGACGTAGCACGGGCTGGGCACGGCTAATTGTAGTTGGAGAAACCTGGACAATAGATTGTGTAGACTCTACTGTGGGGAGGCTGCAGATAGTGGATACTTAGCCCTAGTCGGGTGCCCCTACGGAAAACATCAATCTCTCATCATGCATGTCGGTAAGCAGCATGGCCTTGGCAACTTTCCGCTCTGCCTATCACCAGCCTCCATCAAGTCGGTCCCCTGATGGCGTGACCAAAGACCAAAAGTCTGCTGCTGAACCACCCCAATGAGCGGTCTTGGCGACAGCCACCCCTGATGAATGAGAGAACTGCTTTCTCGTCGGGTGAGTCGGTCATTTCCTGCTTCGGCCGAGTTGACACGAGTTGTTGAGAGATAAATGCTTCTCTTAGCAATGCTACGCTGTGTCCAACGAAAATGACCTTGTTCTCGCCCGGCCTTCCTGACCTCCTCCTGATGGGCGGAGGAGTGACCCCGAGAGTCCATATTGGCCATGCGCAAAACCATTGATTTCGGGGCCCCCGTAGTCTATCCTAGCTATGATACACGTGTACAGTATCAAGATGTGTAATATAACGTATTAGCCCATCTTCTTGAGCTTCATTTAATCGTGCATTTGGTGCGTGGCGGCCGCCGGGAGGCCCTGTGCCGGCGACGCGTCGACGCAGCTTGTTACGGTCAACGTGGAACTCAGACTTTCCAGCAATACCCACCGGAACAGCCGTAGGGGGCTGCAGATTATCGTGATCTAGTAATCTTAATATTTGCAATAGGGAGGCGCGCGGGTTTACGGTAAGCCCGTGATCCTGTCATGATTGGGTGAAAAAGGTGGGACATCCCGAGATCACGTGCGGCCCGCATATTGGGTCGTAACATTAGGCCTCGCTTCCGGTTACGTCTCTCGTTACCTAAGGCTTTAAGTGGCCTTCGAGACCGTTATTTTCTAACTATAAGCCCCTCGTATGCTAGATAAGGGCCACGCTTTCCCCGTTAGACGTGCTTATACTATAAGATAGGCGTAAATTCATTCATATCTTATAATGCCATTAGAATGAAGGGAAGTAAGTGTTGTGTGGAGTTTAGCGCGTAACGCTACGAGGCGCGATTTATTGTTATAACCTAGGTACCTCGCGAGTGTCTTGAGAAATGTGGGTCCGATACTTAGGTGGTGCCTTACGGTAGTCTATATGGGATAAAGCGCCGTGTGCGCCAGCGTGCGGAACGAAACAACCGATCTTGGCCCTCTCGTTCCCTGGCACTCTTACTTGAGCTTCCCTTACTTAGAGAGCGTCTCGCTGCGCGGTGCCCTTCTCGCTCATTGTTGAAGCTTCACCTCCCAGTGTTTCAACCGTGTTTGTATCTTGCCAAGGCACTAACTGCGGCGTTGTGCAGTCATATGCCCTTTGCGTCGACATGGGACTCGTATACCCACAAAAAGACGGCAACAAAGTAAACTGCCCAGGCTGCTTTGGTTTGCACCCAAGTGATTTGTGGTGGCGTGGCATGCTTGGTTCGGGCACAAAGATATGTGCCTTGTTACCTCTTCTGCAGACACTCATCCGTACTCACTTCCCACTTCCCACTCCCTCTCTCATCTTACTTTCTCACAATCTTCTTCCCCCAACTGATTCCACCCCCATTTAGAACCAGTATGGTTATTCTATCTCGTTGGCTGCAGCTTGTCAGCTGGGCATGTGCTCTGTCTTGCAGCACGGTCGCTACGGCTGCCTCTGACGATCTACCCGACTTTGATGATCTATCGACTGGCATCACGGAATTCCATCAAATCTTTCCTCGCAACGAGACGTACGCACCTTCACCCCTGTTTCCAGTTGTGTTCGCATTCCAGAACCCGACCATCGCCCAGTCATTGACACCGTCTCTTTCGGCCACCTTGTTTAAATGGAATCAGAGCACCAGTGACTGGGATGTGAATGATACGACCCATTTTGACTTGGGAAGAATGGCCAACGCCTCTGATAGCGAGCCTTTCTTTGTTCATGATGTCTTTGGTGGAAACTTCGACACAAAGGCGTATTGGAGTCTCGCCTGGCGTCTCACGTGGATCAACTGCACCGAAGGGGAGGGCCGACAAATACACCCTTATTCTGGAAGCTTTCACAACTACATACGTTTTACGACCGAGGAAGGTGGCCGAGAACCTGATTTAGTTGCTTCTTCAGATGATTCCCAATGCTCCGACTTCCCGAGCTTTACTTTGAACATCACCGAAATTGGCGAACCGTACCCTCAAGGCTACCCAGGCCAGTGGTGTGCCTACTTCTCGTCAGTCAAGCCAGACCCGAAGCCCTGCGAGGTGCAGGTCAGCTCGGAACTTGAGGAGAGTATCCTTGCTTCCGCCACCAACGCCTTCTGTCGGGGACTGGAGGACGTGGATTGCCCGTCCGACGAAGACGACGAAGAGGGTCATGGCGAGACCATTCGTGGAAGCCTGGCCGCCACTGTCGCGGCTTGCTTTGTTTCTCTCGCAGTTGGGATGAGCCTCCTCATAGTGTAGATACAGGCAATCACAACCTAGACGTTCACTTGCATAGTCCTGTGTCTGTACATCCTTTCCGTAGAGGCTGTAGAGTCTTGTGTGGTATGTTTCAGTGTATATCATGACCAATCGGCCCTTGAATCCGTCCACAATCTCGTAGTCTTCTGCGACCTTCAGGTCTTTCCCCCCATATGCTACCTTAGGGACTTCAAGAGCTTGCCACAAAGAGTTCCAGACCTGCCGAATCGAGCTTGTTTCTTCAGCCGACTTCCCAGAGCATCAAAAAGGGGTGGGGAAGGGGGGAGAGGGGGCTTTTCGTTAGCGTCAGCTGTCACTCCAGGCTTATGTTTTAATTTGTGATAATGGCTCTTAGTCAGAGGGCTACATGAAATCTGGGTCTAGCGTGCATAAGCTTCTGGGCGATTTCAGCAGAGGCGGCACATTCTGCCAAAGAAGGAAAATCTCCAGCTCATGAGCCTCATCACCTAGCTACCCATGTGATGACGGCAAATCAGTCCTTCCACTTTGGGGTCACGCACCCTATAGAGTGCCTCAGAGACTCGAGAAGCCAAGACAGTCTCTCCGCGTTGGACCGACGCCGATGTAACTGCTAATGCAGTCATCCTGCAACTTTGAGGCGGCCTAGGAACAAAGGCCTCATTGGTTCTCATCGACAATGCCGCGCCTTTCCATCTTGTAGGCCCACGATAGATATTGAACGAATGTTGAAGCTTTACACACCCTGGGGTAGCGGTGCGTCTTTCCATTTGTAGCGACACCCCTGAAAATGCATGTCCATCATTCGTACTGCTCCGGTGTGGATGATCAGAGGCCTCCGACCAGGCGTGTCCATCCGTCCCGGCTCTCAAGGTATATAGGAAATGGGAAGATGGACGAATTGATGTCTTCTTCTTTCTCTTTCCCTTAACTTATCCACGGTAGTCTGTTCGCTCATTCACAGACTGTTGAAGTTCTGACATTCGCTCCCTACTTCTTGACACTCCTTCTACCGAGCACAAAGACCTAGGTCCGAGCTCAAACAAGCCGCAATGGGCTCCTCCATTCGCACAGCGCTCCTGAAGCTCTCGGGTCTCTTGTTGGCCGCGTCCAACGCTGGCTCAGCACTAGGCTCGAAGTTCAGACAGCCTGTCAGCCCAGGATATCGTCCCGCAAGCGACGTCTGTCCTATGCGATGCGCGGATGCTGGCGCAGACTCGGCCAACTGGCCAGCCTACCGGGGCTTTGATCAACTCATTCACTGCCCCGAAACCATGTTCTACGACTTCTCCCTCCTTGACAATGTGGATGATAGGGGCAAACCTCATCGCATCTTTGCCTGCACCTCCTTTGGTCCTGATTGGACCAATCTCCCTAACTCGACTCTGCACACGACTCTGGCCGACACTGCTAACGTCGAGTATGAGATTGGCGTGCTGGACAAGAGTGCTTCTGGTCTAGATGCTTCAGGCATTCGATCCGTTTCAAAGCAAATGCGTCGCTACCTTGAGAGTGGCTTCGGCGCGGCCAATGAGACGGGTATCCTGTTTGCTCAGTCCGGGCAAGCCGCTCTGGGCATCTACATCGGTTTTGGACTACAGAGAGAAGGCGTCAGCTCGGCCGCCCTCACCGCCCTCGAGGCTTTCGTGTCTTCTGACATGATGGCGTCGACAGTGGGCATGCAGTTCTGCGACCCTGCTCAAGATGCGACGCATGCTTTTGGGTTGATGGCAACTACCAATGCGTCATTTGCCCCGATTCAAGAGGCCATCAAGTCATGGTCCAACGCTACATGCCTCCCCATCCAAGATCCTGAGGTGATTCCGGGAAAGGCGTACCTCGTAACGCCGCTACTGGAGGGAGCCTCCAAGAACTCAACTACATCACGTTCCCCCAAGCGCGCTGAGCCTAGGAGACTCGCGGCCCGGGCTGAGTGCGAAACAATCCAAGTCAACCAAGGCAATGGCTGTGGTGAGCTGGCCGAGAGGTGCGGCATCTCTGGTTACTTATTTGAACAGTACAACGACTACAAGGACGACCTGTGCTCTTCGTTGCAAGCTCAGCAGCACGTCTGCTGCACCAAGGGAGACCTCCCAGACTTCAGTCCCGACCCGCAGCCGGATGGCACTTGCGCCACCCACACAATTGGGCCAGGTGATACCTGCAGCGGTCTCGCTGCTGCCAACAGCCTGGACGAGGAAGACATCAAGGACTTCAACAAGAACACCTGGGGTTGGAGCGGCTGCGACCCCCTCTACAGGGGTACCATCATCTGCCTGAGCAAGGGAGACCCTCCCATGCCTGCTCCGATCCAAGGGGCTGCATGTGGGCCCCAGGTTCCGGGTACAGAGAAGCCCTCGAACGGCGGCAACCTCTCCGAGCTTAACCCCTGCCCCCTGAACGCCTGCTGCGATGTTTGGGGCTACTGCGGAACCACGGCCGAGTTCTGCACTGACACCAGTACTGGAGCACCGGGGACGGCTGAGGAGGGAACCAATGGATGTATCTCCAACTGTGGTACCGACATTATCAGGAGTGATAGCCCCGCGACTTTCCGCAAGATTGGCTACTTCCAGGGGTACAATCTCAACAGGAAGTGTCTCCATCAGGATGCTTCCCAGATTGATGCTTCGGCATACACACATCTGCAGTTCGCCTTTGGCATGATCACTCCGGACTATCAGATCAATGCTGGAGACGAAATGTCGACGTATCAATTCGGCGTCTGGAAGAATGTTGCTGGCCCCAAGAAGATCCTTTCCTTCGGCGGATGGGCTTTTTCGACAGAGCCGGCTACGTACAACATCTTCAGGGAGGGTACAAGGAAAGCCAACCGCCAGCTCCTTGCGCAGAACATTGCCGATTTCATCAATGAGCACGAGCTCGACGGTGTTGACATCGACTGGGAGTATCCAGGTGTACGTATAACCCAAGATTTCCAAAAGGAAAGCTGACTAACTATTCTTGAGGCCCCCGACATCCCAGGCATCCCCCCTGGAGGCGAAGAGGAAGGTGAGAACTACTTGATTTTCCTCGCTCTCCTCAAGACCTTGCTGCCAGACAAGGAGGTTTCGATCGCTGCGCCGTCTTCATTCTGGTACCTGAAGCAGTACCCCATTGAGAAGATCGGCAAGATTGTTGACTACATTGTCTTCATGACGTACGACCTTCACGGCCAGTGGGATGCCGGCAACGCGAACTCGCAGGTGGGCTGCCCCAATGGCCGCTGCCTGCGAAGCCAGGTCAACGTGACTGAGACGCACAATGCCTTGGCCATGATTACCAAGGCGGGCGTTGCGTCGAACAAGATTGCCGCCGGCTTGACAAGCTACGGACGATCCTTCAACATGGCAGACGGGGACTGCTATACCGAAGAATGCTTCTTCACCGGCACTCGCATGGTTTCAGATGCCACCTTGGGCGAATGCACCAACGAGGGAGGCATTCTAGCTAATGCCGAGATCCTCAAGATCATTGATGACTCTAGCCGCGTCAAACACAACTTCGTGGACCAGGATACACACAGCAATGTCCTCGTCTACGACGACAATCAGTATGTCAGCTGGATGAGCGAGGACGTGAAGCATGAGCGCCAGGTATTCTACCAGGCGCTCGGTGTTGGTGGATCTGTCAACTGGGCGACGGACTTGGAGGAGTATCGTAGCCCCCCTTCAGGAATCAGCAGCTGGCTTTCCATGAAGAGCCTCGTCTCCGCTGGGTTGGACCCCAACACGTCTGGTGACCGAAACGGAAACTGGACCGAGCTCAAATGCGACAACAACGCCTGGGTCGACTGGACCAATCTCTCCCCAGAAGAGCGATGGGACCAGATGGATGCTCCTACTGCATGGAGTGACTTGATTGAAGTCTGGAAAGATGAAAAGGGTGAGGGTAGCACTTTCACCGACATCATCAAAGCGAATACGGGATATCCGTTCGCATTCGGTTGTGGCAGCTTTGCCGATGGCTCTGGCTGTACTCAGGAAATGGAATGTGACTCGGAAGATCTTGGCCCCAGAAAGGGCGTTGCCGGAATCGCCATTGCGAACGCTCTGACCAAGGTCAAAGCTGTGAGTATCGCCACTGGTGTCCTGTTGCGATCGTGGGCTAACATGAAGGAGCTTTACACAACTGTGGAAGACGCTGTGACGGATTCTGCTACGCTCAAAATCAACAACGCCCTCGACAGCTTTGGCAACGACTTCGCCCCTGTTCCCCCAGAGCCTGACAATACTTGGCTCCTCGTCTTGCTCGACATTCTCACCATTGGAGCCTCCGCTGCCCTTGGGCCTCTATTCAAGAATGGTACGTTTCGACCCTTGTCAAGTTGGCCCCAAGCTCCGTCACACTGACCTAGAACCTCACGATGCTGACAATTTTTGGTCTACTAGTCATTTCCCAATTGCCCAAGTTCGCCAAAGCCGGATCGACGACTGTAGCCAACCTAGAGGACACGACCATCCTTGCTGTGCAGCAAGGGACGACGCTGGCGAAAGATTTGGCGAGCACGAGACCGTAAGCAACACGTTTACCCTTCAGAGGCCTTTCTAACGCAAATCGAAAGGGACGACTGGGATGAGGATTCACAGGACGATTTCAAGACGTATATATCAGCAGTGCTCGACTCTTGGTCCCAGATCACCATGGACAACCTCGAAGCACTATTCGACGGCAGTGACGAGTCTATCGACAGGCTACATGGTCTGATAGAAGGGGGCACCTTTATCGATGGCGACGGCAGTAGCGTCGGTAGTGGGGATTCGGCGGCGGATCAAGACGTGGACAGTTTGAGGGAGAGCGTTGCTCGAACCTTTTTCAGCCTCGCCATTCCCGAAATCTGGAGAATGTCTGGAACGCACGGATTCATCCTTGACTCAGGTTTGAGCTGCGACGATGATGACAACCTGTCAGATTACATCAAGGATGAGGTGAGCGAACATGCCGGGGTCTGCCATAACGGTAAAAGGTATTTCCTGGCGGACGCCGACGGGAATCCTAGTCACATCAGCCACTCGGGCAAGTTTTCACTGCCACCCGGTCTGAAAAAGATCAAGGAGGATGACAATCCCTATGGAGGCATCACTGTGGAGGATCTCGTCAAGGGGTAAGCTCTTTCCATTCTCATCCTTCTGCTCCGAAAAAGGTGCCCGGACAAGCATTTTAACCTCATTAGATCGGTCAACACGTACGATGAGAATGAAGGAAATGGTGCTCCGCGACCCCACAAGCTCGAAGATGACTTCATCAACAGCCTCGCGTTCGCAGACGATGTTCGAAAAGCTGGCTTGATCCGACTTCCAGTCTGCTCCCCCGAGCGCGCGTACCAAACGTGGGACGACGCCGACGAGGAAGAAAAGAACCACGAGAGTTACCCTTGTCAGATCCTAAACGGCAAGGATTTCTGCAGCAAGTCTACATTTGTGGACGAGACAAGTGGCGCTTCGCCACTAGTGGAAGATTGCCTTGACATTGTCAAAGAGCTTGAAGAGGATTCTACAAAGGAGTGGGATGTGCTCCTCCTTGGCCACGAGACACTCAAGAAGTCTGGCACCTGTGCTTTTGGCGTCGAGGCCAGGCACTCGCCCGATGGTAACTTCCATTTCTGGTTTGGTGGTCAAGACGTCATTGACTTGATCAACGACGCCGCCAACAAGTTTGGGGATGGTACACGAATGGGCGGCAAAGGCAACGTGGACTGCGAGGGCAGTGAGATGATCGAGCAGGTTCAATGGTCTATCTACGGCTCGTAGAGGAGGCAACGGTACCTTCTAAAAGGGCCTGAGGGACGCTTGTGTGGCTTATCCAAGATGGGAGTTCCAATTTCCAAAGAGTATTACTATTTGCACAGATAGAAATCTCTATTTGCACAGATATATGTCTCATTTTTGGCTCACCCACCCACCCTGCTCACCATAGCCCAATCCCATGCGATCTGCTTGCGACAGTCAATTCCAGTGCAGCCGCATGAGGAAGACGTAAACAGCTAAATCGAGGTCCGTCCATCTCACGCCTCGCATAAAGAGAAGCCGTCGACCCAACCACACAATCGTGACGTTCGCTGATACGTAGTTTTCATCACGCCTGTCAAGATGGACATATGCCGCCTTCTGAATTCGCAAAGTCCCTCGCCAGGCCGTGGTAATACGGACACCGCCGCTACTGCCGCCAACGACCCAACAGACGATGATTACACTGGGGCTACGATACCACAACTGCCGCTTTCGCCACTCTTTGACACATAGGATGACCTCTTTGCCTTTCTCCGCAACTTCCATCTTTCCAATGGTGCCGCAGTAGTGAAAGCCTCCAGCTCCTCAAGGCGGGATATCGGGGGCATCATGCAACCAAGCAACATCGTCTTCAAATGCGACCGCGGCCCGCGACGGACGTCACAGAGCTTGGGTCTCAGGAAGCCGTCATCACAGAAGCTTGATTGTCCCCTGAAAATCACGGCCAAGGCCACCATTGTATGGAAGATTCAAAGGTTATCGATGACATTGTCCGTCTCGGTGACGAAGTTGGCGCTGGAAAAGTCCCCCACCTCGAGTGCCTCGGCGTAGACGTACGGATGGAAGTGCTGCATGGTGTGCTAATTGACACATTTTACGCTAAGGTGCATACACGATATCCGCATATCCACGGGCGGCATAGATGTACGTCTGCCGCCCAGGGCATACGGTGTCGTGCGGGCCGACAGGATAAGTGCTGCCGTCCGAGCATTGTACATAACAAGCATTGGCACCGAAAAAGAGACCGGAAATTGCTAGAATAGATGTGGTTCGCATTTTGATGTTCGTGCTAATGTAAGTGAAGAGTGGAAAATGTCGGTGGCTGATGACCTTGTCTAATACATTTCATTTAGCTGGATTTGAGCGGTCTTAATTGTATAGACGAAACGTACAAGAATTTTTGATATTAATCTCTATTAGGAGATAATACTAAACTCGTGCGTGGACAGTGAGGGCTTCAGCTTGTTGAACGTCGCTGAGAATGTCGTCGGTTGTGGCAACGGCGTGCGTGGTCGCTGATGTGGCCGTAGCCGCTGTTAAGGGCGGACTATCATTGGCGGGCGGGGAGGCAAACTAGGGCTGAAGGAACTCATTTTGTTTTGTTACTAATTGCAGACAGCCTAGTCATCAATTCGACCTCCACCTCAATGGCTTCAATTTGTTTAAGTGGAAGCCACGTGTCTCAATTCAATTGTCACACTATACAAGTGGGAATAAATTGCCACCATGAAGAGCGTTCTTCTTGTGTGACATCAATCCATTCAACTTGCATCTCAACTTGATGACTCAATTCCATCGTAATAGCTTCCGCGTGGACCACTCTGTGTGTTTGAGCTTTATTTAACGTCTACAGCGTGGCTCTAGTTTAAGAAATAAGACGTTATATCTGATATCTAGGCCTGATTATGTCGTCGTTCGTAAGCTTGGCGGGGTGCGCTCAGGGGCGCCTTTCACGGTGAACCAGGGGCTCCAATCCGATTTTCAAGTTTTGCTTCCGTCCGAGGATAGCAGCAGTGCTGTTGAGCGTTCTATGGGCTAGAAATCTAGCAGCCCATAGTCGCGGCTCATCGTGCAACAAAAGAAAGTGTCACACAATCACGATGAATCAGGGAAAATTGAATAGGCACCAAGTTGCTTGATTTCTTGACTAATTTGTTGGGTTATGATGCCGTTATTTATGCTTCTTCAACTATTCAATTGTATGGCCTGATTTGACCAGTCAAACGTGCCTGTGACATGGCTGAAACACCAATACGTATACGTGGCGGCATCGCTAATTATATACTAGCAATGCCCTCATGATTGACACATAAGGCCTGCCGCGGCGGCGCTTGGGCATCAAGCGGTAGCACCCTTCGTTCTCGTTCAACACTTAGCTGAGACACCACTCAAACCCCGTCTAATCATCAAGAGATATAAGTGAACGGTAAACTTTCAGTTGAGCCCAGGGCTGATCACTTTCGGGGAGACGATACCATTTATTTCAAGGCAGAGATTCGAGCTGTGGAGGACTTCTACAAGATCCAAGTTCGGGCAGCCCAGCCACGGTACGCGTGCTGGCCGACCGATTTGCTGTACATGATTATGTTGAAAACAAGATAGCGCAACAGTGCCAACTTGTGGCTAACATTCTCATTAGTGGCGCGGCAGGGTTACAACTAGAATGCAGCTTGATCTGAACCTCAGGCGAAGCCGTGACGACATTCATTCTAGCGTAATTTTAAATCCTTTAAATAACTGGTACAAGTTATGATGAAGAATACAGAGCATAGTTGTATCTGCAGTAATTTCCTCTTCCCCTACTATTCAAGAGTTCTCAGCTACTGCATATAACACCTTAAGCTAGAAATCTACCTCTTGCCAACTATTCTAGAAAGCAATACTAGGATATTAAACTATTAAAAAAATTATAGCTATAAATACTATAGTACCTTTTAAGATTAAGAATATTACCTCCTTTTATAAAATATTATTATTATAGCTATTACTTAATTTAGCTATATAAAAGATAGTTTAAATAATAATAGTTACTATTATAATTATAAGAGCTGTAAAAGATTATAAGCTAAAATATTAAATAAATCTATATTAAATATCTTATCTATTAAGAATATTTTAAGTTTAATTAATATTTATAATTACTTAAATTTTAGGTTTTAATAACTTTTATTAGTAAATACTATATAGGTAAATATAGCTAAAAGTCTAGCAAATATATATATTCTAACTAAGTATAAGGCTAGGCTAGCTTAGAAAACCTTTAAACTAGCTAACCTTACTTTAGGATCTATATAGCTTATACTCCCACTCCCAGCTGTCTAGAGGAGAAGAGTATTGACATTAGCAAGTATAAAGGTGATAGTGATAGTGCAGGAGCAGATACATTAGTATTGCTGGCTGTAAATAGTGATAATAGGGGCTAAGCAAAGATAAACAGCGGCGCTGAAAACGCCGGACCGATTATAATATAGACGATATACCTAACGGATTCTTAGCCAAGGCCTCACGCGGATACACGACAAGTAAAGTATTATATAACGAAACGGTTCTCACCCTATGATATGCGCATATCCGAGAACTTCAAATATAATACTACAAAATATAGCAAAAAGAGTGCCCTATATTCTATATTTCATCTTCTAGACCACTGATTTACTAATTTTGCGCCACATGAGAATCACTTATGGCAGTGGGGGTATAGTTTATAATCAGGTACCAGATGCTCTACTTATACTGTCACACTGTCATACGAATCAAGGCATATCATTCGAGGCATAAGCAGCTGGAAAGAAGCAAATACAGCTGAAGAAGCTGAAGAAGCTGAAGAAGCTGAAGAAGCTGAGCAACCTCTAAAAAGCCTCTCAATTGACTATAAATACAGGCTATCAAGACCATCAAATAACTGAAGAATCAAGCCCTATTCTGACTTTGAATTCCTCCTCCAACTGTGACTGTGACATATACTAATCCTAGAAAAAAAAACGGCAATTATGGTTAACATATGGATTAATAACTCAAAGGACATACTGTAGGTTGCTAAATTGTGGAGAGTTGTCCAACTTTTCTGGCGCATGGTATGAAATCGATTTTCAGGCACTGGTTTAAAAATCTTCAGGGTCTTCTCTGCTGTTGGTATTGATATTGTAGTTTTCGCACCAGTAGTCCCATTATGAGCCTACTTCGTACGAGTGCTTAAGGAGGCCGCCGTCCCCGCAGCCTGGCTAGCGTCAGGGGCAGAAAGGTGGAGAAATATTAAAAATCTGATACTGTCATGAACGGAAAACTACTAATATTGTACGGAGTATGTACTCGTACACCTTTACATCTCCGTAAAAATCTGTGGGCTACGAGGAGAAAACGCTCTTGGCCTGTATACTCCTACTCGTTGTAATTTGCTGTTTTTGGGGCGTGACTTCGTGATTTTGGTAACTGAACGGAACTTTCTGAGACCCACTGTATACCTCGCTAGCGACACGCTGTTTCTACAGCTCGGCGCTTAATGATAGGCCATCGACTTCTTATTTGGGGGGTCGGTAGTGCCGCCGGCACACCCTCGCCCTTCATCATCACACTGGCTGTGCAGGCTATCAAACATGACCAAAATTGTTCGGCGTCTAAGTCGCAATGCATCCCGCTTCCTTTTCACAATCAAGCGTCTAGAAAGCCAGGACGTCTGCCTCGTGCCCTTTGAAGTTTGTCACCGTACACACAATACGACTCTGACAACCAGCCAACGTATGCAAGGCAGATGCACATACGCGGTTCTTTAAAGACAGCATATCGGACCCAAGAATGTATGCGCATTTTTCCAGCGGACCATATAACTCTATGGACGACTTTATCAATTCTGTTTTCACGCGGCGCAGTTACCAGCGAGATAATATGCTCACGTACGCTATTTACACCAGAGAAAACAGCACATCAGAGCCCGTCAGCTGCGAAGAAGAAGGGACTGTCGCGGGAATGATATCTCTTGTTAAATTAGATCCCGAGAATCGCAGTGCTGAAGTTGGGATTTTGCAGATATTGCCCAGTCAACGCTCGAAAGGCATCGCCACAAAAGCAGGCCGCTTGCTAGCCTGGCATGCTCTGCAGCCTGTTACGGCCGGCGGGATGGGCCTTGTGCGCCTGGAGTGGCATGTTGCTATGGGAAATGAAGCATCAGAACGGGCTGCGCGCAATCTACAATTCAAGAACGTTGGGCTGATCAAGTATGAGAAGCTGCTTAAAAACGGCGTCGCGCGGGGGGAAGCAGACAATAATCGACCATGCCCTCCGGGTACATTAGATGGAGACCTGTGGCGAGATGTAATGATATACGCTCTGTCATGGGATGAATGGTCACCGGATGGGTGCAATGGTTATCGTTCTGTAGAGGTAGAGCCTGAGTTGAAGTAGGAAATGTAATGTAAGTGTAAGATGTGATCTAGCGAATCCGCCGCATCATATAACATCTCTTGTAGTGTGCTATGAGAAGCAAGAGGTGCCATTAAACAAGTATTACAGCCTCATGGATACGCCATTTCTCCTCCAAAAGTTGCATCTCTTGGATAAGTCGCCAATATTCTTCATCTCAGTCTCTGCTCCAGTCTGGAAGACGAGGCGCTCCTGGGTCTCGAGTGACCAGCGCTTCCATTGCGTGTGATTCCCCTTGCCACACTCGCCACCGTGGTTGGGATTAAATGTTTTGGCAAAATTAGTCCAAAATCGCTGCATCACTGCCGAAACACCTTCGTTGATTCCACCGGCCTTGTAGCTCTCGGGAACTTTCCAATATTCCGGCCCAATCAAAGCACCAAACTCGACCGTATGCGGCACGCCAAGTCCTGACCCAACTTGAGCTGGGTCCTCAACGTTCCAAAGATAGTGGTATGTATCCTTGACACCGTGCATAGCCATGGCGGAACTGACAGTAATAGCAGGGCACATATAGCGGCACTCACCGTAGACATTGCTCACTTGCCTCCAATAGCAGCCTGTGTTGGGACACGTTTTATTGGGGTTTGAATATAATTCGTTGGCTTCTTGCAACTGTCCCAGACTCATGAATGGATAAGCGTTGAGGATAGCCAAGTTGCTCTCTGCAAGCGTAGAAGTGTCTCTGTCCATGAACTTGGTGCCGCCGTTGTTGTCATCGCCATAAATAGACGGCAATTTGATGAACTTGCCCTGCTCAAGCAACCTGTAGGTGTAGTCTGGCACGAATTTACAAAGCACGACTAAATAGACGATTCAATTGCGCGGGCAATGGTCCCTTGTCAAATCTGCAACGAGAGTTTCTTGTTTACTTCCTAAACTTCCTAAGAGAGATAATAAGATAACTAATTACTAAAGTTTAAGACTATTGCCTCCAATAGTACTTTTGTGGGAGCGGCGTGATCTTGACGGAGTTCTGTCGCTTCGACAACATCTGCAGAATGAGCGTTGAACATATCCTCGCCCGTATTGTCGACGTATTCAGCTACTTCATCTTCGGTCAGTTCTGTGGTGCTACTCTTGCCATCTCCGGAAGACGCCGCAGGCGACGCATCGGACTCCGCAGAGGTTTGCCTATTGTGTGTAGTAGCGCCCACTCTGAAGTGAGGAGCTTGGCATGCATCAACGCCGTCGCCCGCAGGCCCGCAAACCAATGCTGCGGCGTTTACCTGCAATGCCAGATCAACACTGCCGCAATGACAACCGACCGTAGAACAGACTCTTCCTGGTAAGCGTCCTTAGTGATACAGCGGCTAAGAGAGCTCGGGGCCCTCTTGAAGCCAAGGTGTCTCTTCAGGGTTCCTAGAGATCAAGTTGGATAACGTAACACTAACGTTTGTCCTCTTCTTAGCAACGACGTCGCCCGTGGTGGAGGACTCATTTTGGATCACTGCGTTCGTGAAGGTAGCGATTGGGTGGAAGGGTCGGAATACGCATATGGAAACGGAAACGAGCTAGTGCGACTCCGAAAAGCATAATCATTAGTAGAGAACATTTTCAGATGCATGTAATGGGCAAGCCGCTTCAAAGGCGGCTGCGCGGCCTAGCTTCTAGAACCTTCCATTGGCTCGAAGTTATAAAGTGCTTTTCAGCTTTCATGTAGTTGATTCTCTTTCCTTCTTCGTCTTGATAGTAAACAGCATAGGGACTAGATAGTTGAATCAACTTACTAGAACCCTTTCTTTCACAGCTGTAATGTTTGCTATGGTTTCCGTTTGCGGTGTTGTGCTAACCGTTAATTCAGTACAACGTATATAACACCGCGAACAAACTTTGACAAGTTAACCAACACTTTCACTTTTTATTTACCAACCGACCTTTCCCAACACTACACTACATATAATATACTCGTAAGTCCTTTTCACCATGTCGATTGCGGATGGCGCTATGATGCCATCAGTTACTTGCAGGGTCTCTACATGCTGCAAAATCCTGGCAAGGTTGCCGTGCATGGGGTTCCACTATTAGCAGCATCATGCCGCTTCAGCTCGGTGAGTTTTCATATGATGCGATTATGACAAGTCATTCTTGCCTGCCTCGAAGGCCCCTACCGGCAGAAAGATCGGCATGTCTGCTGTCGGGTGTGTTGGCGACGCGTGTTTGGTTGCGGTGGTAAGGAGACAGCAGGGCGGTGTCGTGTGCCCGCACAAGAGAAGCGCAGTGACAGCTGCTAGATTGCAAAAGAAAGGGTCTGAGAAAAGTAGCCGCTTAGACGACTGGGGACATGAGCGTATCTCGAGGGGCCGGCGAGCATACGGCGAGACGGAAGTTCGCCCGCACTGCTGTGCAGTATGCCGGCAAAAGGAGGAGCAGAAGCAGCAAAACCGAGGCTCTCCTGTTCGTCGCGGAGCAGCGAGGCAGAAAGGAATAGGAAGCCAGCGGCGCAAGGGTGGCAGTAAGCGGGGTGGGAAGATGAAGAGTAGCACAGTGAATGCGAGGGTGGGAGGAGAGGACTTTATAGCGGGCACACAAAGCGGCGAGGGAAAGAAGCGGGGCTGGCGAGTGTCGCCAAGCCTGGCGGAGAAGGCAGGAGCATTGTGATAATGACCATCGTGTCTACATCGTGCTCTGTCATTTTTGTCTTGGGGAGGCTATACTGGACCATTGTGACGCTGCGGATGATGTGGGGAAGGAGCTCGCGGCCAAAACGTTCCAGTGTCATGACGGCGCCGTCCGAAATATGCTGACGAAATGAGCATTGGGAAGGTAGAAAACTGCTCTTACGGGGTATTACCGCTCGGTGCCTGGCATATTATTAATGACACCCGCCACACCCCGGTGTGTCGTCGGGCGTGGCGGGAGCAATGCGGACTACTGGCCAGAACCTGCTCTGTTTCTGTGAGCGTGGTAAAAACCTTGAGTATGTTATATGGGGCCGGAATAACTCTCTTCCGAGGTGTGGATTACCTTGTAAGGAGGACTACTCTACGGAGTTACGGAGGTATACGTCGCAACCTACCTCGTACGCTGTCTCAACGATCTTACCCACCTAGACGAGTGTAGAGCTGAGCCTCTTCGGACAATTTTTTTTTTAAAAATTTTTTTTTGGCTTTTTATAACTCTAATTCAAGCCTTTGTATTGTTCTGCGCAAAAGTAGCTTCCTCTACCGAACTCTGTGTCACTAATTTGTAAACGCCAAAATTTTCATTCGGACTATAAAAAAAATAATTAAAAGAGACTTTCAGCAAGAAAATGCTTTGTTATCTAGTCGGCAAAATTTTTTTTAACCGTTGGTTGGCTGTTTCTGACAGTTTTCTGACCGCAAACATGCCATAACTGGCTGCTGTAAATTGATGAAAGAGTGTGGAGAGGGGAAGCTATGAATGAATGAATGAATATCGTGGGGCTTCAGTTGCTGTAGATAGGATGCTGAACACTTAAAGAAATGGCCGTTAAGCAGGCCTGCTTCGTAGACAATCTGAGAGGTTGCGGGAGCGCAAGAGCAAGGAACATATGGCTAAGTGTGGGGTCGCAAAATTATGGGCCTTGGGGAATTCAAGACAACGCTTTGGAAAAGTTATGTATTCACTAAGCAGATAGTTTGCCCTTCTGACTCAGGTCATCGGGCGTAATAGACGAATGAATGAATGAATATATCGTGGACTTCAAAGTAAAAGTACTTCGTACCCTTACAGTTAAATTGCCTTAGCTGTAGCGGTCTTCGTTTATAAATTTACTTAAGTGATATGTAAGTGAATATGGAGATCTACTAAACATCGGTACCAGAAATACAAAAATACTCAGAGTGCTGATTACGGCATAAAATGAGAACACTTGTAATAACACAAGTAGGATTAAGTAGAACTATGTGGGTGCATCGTGATTCGAAATAGGTCCGACCTACGACGACTTATACTACAAGAGCAGACTAAACTGTAGAATTCTGCCCCGTACGCCCGCTAGACTTGGTTCGCAAACCTCATCTACGTATACGAGTAAGCCCTTTAGAATGCAGGAGTACGCCTTATCAATAAGCTCAGGCCACGAGCTGTATGTATTCCACTTAATGCTATTCAAATATGACGAATTACGTCCCAAGGTATTTAATGACACGTAATCAGTTCCATTTAAGTAACACATCAATAATGTAGAGGCCATTCTATTGGAAGATAACGGAAATGAGGCCCTCGTGTCTGCAATAGGGTGGAAACTAAAAGAGGTGTGTGCATAAATGTACTCGTGAACGCTGAGGGCAAATATATGTTACCCGATGGCATGAAAAAGCCTGTTACGCATAGCAGTTTTTAACGGATAAGAGAACAACAGTGGTGTGTGTATAGTAATAGGTATGCCCTGGGCTCAGTGAGGCTCAGTAGTGCTCAGGCGGACTCAGTCTTAAGCTCAGGGCGGCTCACGACTGCTCAGTCAAGCTCAGGTTAGAGCAGCAGCAGCTCAGGATCCTGTTCCGGAAAGGAAACTGGGGCAGTCAGTTTTCATGTTTTGTTTAGCCTGAAACAGCTATATGGAACCCGTATCGCACCACAACTTAATACACTGTGAAACACACCAGCTTTCATACTTTCCAAAATATACCAAGCGTACATTGTAGAGCACTACATGGTGAGACAATGGAGCGCGATAAGCAAGAGCCAATTTCCATTGTTGGTATGGCATGCCGCCTACCAGGAGAGGTGTCATCCATGGGCACTCTCTGGGACATGATCAGTAATGAAAGAACTGGCCATGGGCGCATCCCAGCTGACCGTTGGGATACTGATGCTTGGCATCATCCAGACCCAGACAGAAAAGGAGGAGTGAGAGACACCACAATATCCCATGATGCCCTTCAACGATAGCTTGCTAAGAAGTTACTGTGACAGATTGCCGTAAATCACGGATACTTCTTGAACCAGAATATCGGGCATTTTGATGCTCCCTTCTTCTCTACAACAGCGAAGGAGGCTGCTGCTATGGACCCGATGAAGCGTTTACTTCTGGAGGTTAGCTACGAAAGTATTGAAAATGGTAAGATAAACACAAATCTACTACGGAGACAACTGAACTGACCGATGACATTTCCAGCCGGCATCCCTCTTGCGTCCCTTGCGAACAGCCGCACAGGCTGTTATGTTGGCTGCATGACCAACGACTATGAAATGCTCTCATTGAGAGATATTTACGACTTACCCCAAACTGCCGCCTCGGCCACGAGCGAAGCAATGACAGCTAATCGAGTGTCCTGGTTCTTTGGTTTAAAGGGGCCTAGCTTGACATTGGACACCGCTTGCTCGTCCAGTCTCTATGCGTTGCACCTAGCGTGTCAGTCGCTCAAACTACGAGAAACAAATATGGTAGGCTACAAAATTTATTTCAACTTAGGGTCGCTATATGAACTAACAGATTTATTCCAAACAGTCGCTGGTTGCCGGTGTAAATCTTATCATGTACCCGAACACAATGCACCAGCTCTCGGCAATGCACATGTTGAGCCACGAAGGAATTTCACACACGTTTGACGATCGTGCAAATGGCTATGGACGCGGTGAGGGCATATCTTGCATTGTAGTAAAGCGCCTATCAGATGCCCTGCGGGATGGAGATACAATTCGCGCCGTTATCCGAGGAACTGGAGCCAATGCGGATGGCAAGACGCCAAGCATCACCCAACCGAGCAGTCTTGCGCAGGCCGAGCTAATCGAGGACACTTACGAAGCTGCTGGGCTCGATATGAATGATACTCAGTACTTCGAGTGCCACGGAACTGGTACACCTGTTGGTGTAAGTCAGAACTTTAGCAATGCTTCTTGACACAACGCTAACGAGACAAAGGACCCAATTGAGCTGCAAGCTTTGGCGAATACTCTAGGGGCCAGACGTGCTGCGTCTGGATTGGGACCATTGTACATTGGTAGCATAAAGCCCAATGTTGGACACACTGAGGGCTGCTCAGGCCTTGCGGGTATCTTGAAGTCAGTCGCCTGTTTGGAGAGGGGTAAGCTTGTGCCTACCTACGGCGTCGAAAACATAAACCCAAAACTGCGGCTGTCAGAGTGGAACCTTGAACTGCCTAAAGCTACTATGAGGTGGCCGTCCCATGGCCAAAGGAGAATCAGCGTGAATTCGTTCGGGTTCGGCGGTGCAAATGCCCACGCTATCCTCGATGACGCCCATCACTACCTGCAGAGCCGCCATATCACCGGGAACCATAGCACCATTACCTACTATGATGAGTCAGACTCAGAGTCCGGAATCAGTGTCGGTCCTGGCACGCCTCTACCGGAAGAACTATCTAAGCGTCTTTTTGTCTTCAGCTCCAAAGACCAGGCTGGTTTGCAAAGAATGACCAAGTCATACGCCAAAGAGTTATCGTCGCCCGAGTTTGTTGGTCAATTAGAACACAAACTTCTCGAAGACTTAGCCTACACTCTTACATCAAGACGCTCTCATCTGGACTTCAGTGGGTTTTGTGTGGCGTCTTCCCTGAAGGATCTTGTCGCCCATATGACGAAGGGGCTCCCGATTCTCAAGAAATCTCACCAAAAACACAACAATTTGCTCTTTGTCTTTACAGGTCAGGGAGCCCAATGGCCTGCAATGGGAATAGAGCTACTACGGAATCCCATCTTTGAACAGAGTGTACGGAATTCGCAGCAATACCTGTCCGACCTCGGATGCGTCTGGAACATTGTCGATGAGCTACGCAAAACGGGGGACTCACAAATCAACAACCCCGAATACAGTCAAACTTTGTGCACCGTGCTTCAGGTGGCTCTAGTGGATCTTCTAAGATATTGGCAAGTGGCAGTTAGAGCCGTCGTCGGCCACTCGAGTGGCGAAATTGGTAAGTTACAACCCGAAGTATGATCAATTGAGCTGTTAAGTAACATTCTCCTTGCAAAGCCGCCGCATATGCCGTGTCGTACATAAGTCACGCTGATGCCATAAAAATTGCCTATGTGCGCGGCATTATGTCTGCGGCGGTGACAAAAAAAGGCGCGATGCTCGCCGCAGGTATCTCTCGCGATGATGCCGCACCGTTCCTGGCTGACGTACCACCTGACTCTGCCAACGTGGCTTGTGTTAACAGCCCAACAAGCGTCACTCTTTCTGGCGACGCTGAATCCATTGACAAGCTGGAGAAGCTCATCTCAGCAGCGGGCAAGTTCGCTCGAAAACTGAAGGTTACTACGGCATACCACTCTTCGCACATGAAGGCTGTCGCTCAAGACTATCTCAACATGATCGGGCACGTCGATACCAATGTCCACTCTAAGAACACTGTAATACAAGAAGCTTTCATGTACTCGTCCCTTACAGGAGAGATCGTTACCCCGGGACAATTAGGGGCGGAATATTGGGTTTCGAACATGTGTTCCCCTGTGGAGTTCTCTACGGCCGTCACGCGCTTGCTATCCCATGTGCCGCAGGAGTCTGGTGCTAAACGCCTATCTGCCCCTATCCGCTGGGATGGAATTGTCGAGATCGGACCGCACGCAGCTTTGAAGGGTCCGGTTCAGCAAATTATCACAGCCGCAAAGAACAAGGCCGCCAAGCAGGCACCGTACATGGGTATGATACTTCGTGGTGTTGACGCCATTGAGTCAAGCCTTAGCGTCGCTGGAAGCCTGTGGGGTATCGGTCATCCAGTTCATCTCGAAGCGGTGAATAACATAACCGAGAGATCATCAGGCTTTCCGCTAAAATGCCTTTCCAATCTTCCGACTTACCCGTGGAACCATGCACGAACATTCTGGCACGAAGCATACTCAACAAAGTCAAACCGTCTCCCTAAACATGCTCGAACAGACCTTCTTGGAGCTCCCGAAGATATGCAAAATAGCTTTGAACCACGCTGGAACAATTATTTACGCATCTCAGAGAATCCTTGGATAGAGGATCATCAAATTACAGGCACAATCCTTTATCCTGCTGCGGGGATGCTAGTAATGGCCTTGGAAGGTGCGCTTCAGCTTTCCGACAAGTCACGAGTGCTTCACGGTTTCCGCTTCTGTGACGTCAATTTTGAGCGCGGACTAGTCGTCCCGTCTGATGAAGAAGGAGCTGTAAAAACAAACCTCAGCCTACTTCCTACCAAGAATGTACCTCACCAGTACCGGTTCACAATATTCTCAACTACAACAGCCACATCTTGGACCAGGCACTGTCACGGTACAATTGCTCTTGAATACAAGCAAGATCGCGAGAGTGAGATCCAGTCATCAATAGATGATGCAGAATGGCAGACCTTGACGCAGCAGTACCAGAGGTACAAAAGCACCAGTGCCGCCGAAGCGGTGGATGTCGAGGATTTCTACAATCATTTACAGAGCATCGGCATGGAATATGGCCCCCTCTTCAGAAACGCCGTCTCTTTGCAAGCTCTGCCTTCTGATAAGGCATCCCATGGTGTTGTGATCATTCCAGATACCAAAGCATCCATGCCCGAAGAGTTTGAGTTTCCACATGTCATGCACCCAGCGACTATGGACGCCATATTCCATTTATTGCTGGCGGCTTTCAACGATGGGCGACCTGTAGATGAAGCAGCTGTCCCATACAGTATTAAGGACATGTTCGTTGCCGCAGATCAACCGCAAGAAGTTGGTAGCCGCTTCAGGGGATATGGAGAGTTGGTATCCAAGAAGGATGACGGTCATGAAATTATAGGAGACCTGATTGTGTCGGATGAATTGTGGTCCGCTCCAAAACTTACTGTCAAGGGATTCGCCTTGTGGCAAGTAACAGCGAGCGACAACTCCACCGCCAACAATGCACTCCATTCAGCGGATAAATGTGCCAGCATTAAGTGGTCAGAAGACGATAGGTTCTCAAAAGCTCTCCAGAGCACCACCGAAGCTGTACAAGGCGTTTCTAACGTTGCCGATGTCGCGATCGACCTTCCGTTAGACGTTTACCTGCTGGTACCGTCCACGCCATCGGCCCAAATTATTAGCCTCTGCTCATTGCTGGTCGCGCACTTCGCTTCATCGAAGGTACTGCTTCACCGCGTGTCTCTCTCTGAGATTGTTAATGATAGCTTAATCGGCAAGCACATTATCTCTCTCTTGGAGGTTGAATCCCCTCTTATATACTCCTGGACAGAGGAAGAGTTTGCATCATTCAAACAAATTATTTCCACAGTTGACCATCTCCTTTGGATTACTAGGGGCGGTGTCTTGGATTCCTTCTCTGCTGGTGCAGAGTTTGCCCCCGCCCAGGGTCTGCTAAGAGTCCTGCGCAATGAGTACACTCTGACAACTTTGCCTCATCTGGATCTGTCCTTGACTTTCAATTTTACTGATCCGGAAAACTGCCAGAGTATATTTGCCGTGTGGAAAGCTTCACTGGAAAGAGACGCCGAAATGGAGTATGCTGAGTCCGGCGGCATCATCCACGTTCCTCGCGCTGTTGATGAACCAGCACTAGACGAAGAGCTGCAGTTATCACTTGGATCACCAAAGCCCATTATATCCCGTCTCGGTGACAGCGAGGTTCCATTGAAGTTGAGTATCGCTTCCAAGGCGAACAAGTGTCTAGGAACAAGCTGTGACTTCAGCGACGGCCTTCAATCCCACGAGGTTGAAATCCAGACCGAATACGTGGCTCTTGACCAAAGCGAGGCATCCGGAAGTATCACCGAATCCCGAGGTTGGGGTAAAGAAGCAGTCGGCACAGTCACTCAATGTGGATCTGAGGTCAATGCGTTCCACGTCGGTCAGCGGGTTGCTATTCTTGGAACTGAGCTCAGCAAGACAAAGATCCGCGTCGATCAGGCTATGGTGACCGCCCTGCCGTCTGATCTGGCATCACAGGATGCCGTCATGATGCTCATTGCATCCATTACAGCGCAGTATTGCCTGTTCGAGATTGCCTCCGTTAGCGAAGGCTCGGCAGTGCTGGTCAATTCAGCTGGATCGGCTCTGGGGCAGGTTGCAGTTCAGTTATGCCAAGCTGCTAACGTGACTATATATGCCCTGGTCGCCTCCAAAGACGAAAAAGATGTTCTCATTGACAAATACCGCGTTTCTCCATCGAACATCTTCGACTCAAATCAGCGCAGCTTTCTTGGTGGAATCAGAATGACTTCCGCTGGTTCAGGCGTCGATGTTGTATTTAACCCTGAATACAATAGCGCCACAAGCCTTTCGACTAGCTTGCTTAACAACTTTGGATACTTCTTCGACCTGGATACGCGGTCTGCAGGTTCGACCGCTATTCATCTGCCTTCCTCCACACACAATGCCTCCATCGTCAGAATCGACATGGACCGCGTGATTGAAGCAAGACCAAAGACAGTGCAGGCTCTACTCCAAACTGTTTTCAGCCCGTCAAGCGGCAACGGGGGTGTAATGCCTACAACACCAGTGAAAGTTTTCACCGTTGGGCAATTGCCGGCCGCAGTGGAAGCCTTACGAGCGCTGCAAAATGGAAAGATTGTACTTGCTATGGATAGTACGGCAGAGATTCTAACAATGCCGCCACCGCCATCCAAGCTTTTGTTGCCCAGTGACGCTACATATGTTCTTGCTGGAGGCTTGGGTGCTCTGGGCCTAGACATTGCTAACTTGATGGCGTCATCTGGGGCGAAGCATTTAGTATTCTTGTCGAGATCTGGTGGTAGCAATAATGAAAAGGACCTAGAAGCATTCAGGGCTAGGGGTGTTCGAGCAGAGGCATTCAAATGCGATGTGACAGATTCAAGTGGAGTGGCGAGGGTATTTCAACAGCTGCAGGCAGACGGCCGCGTGGTTCGAGGCGTTGTCCAGTGTGCCATGGTCTTAGAGGTCTGTCCCTATTAATTACGTCCCTGACGCATGGAACTAACAATATCAGGATACAATCTTTGAGAATATGACTTACAGTAAATGGCTCCGCGCCTTCCTGCCAAAAACACGCGGATCTCGAAACCTCCTTGCTCAGCTCTGGCCTGGTCATGAGCCATTCTTCATCCTCCTGTCCTCAATCACTGGTGTTATTGGTAACACGGCTCAGTCCAACTATGCTTCTGGTAATACTTTTGAGGATGCTCTTGCCAATCATGCCCGCAGTCATCTCGGCATCTGTGCCACAAGTATTGATGTTGGGCTGGTATCTGACTCATCGCACTTTACCTCGGCAGGAGAGTTTGGAGACTTGGATAACTACTTACACAAGTATCAGCATGGCTGGAATGGCTTGCAGACTACAATGGAAGAACTGAGGTGGGCACTGGTAGCAGTGATGCGAGGATCAACCAGCAGTGGCAGTCCAATCCCGTCACAATTTGTCCTTGGGTTAGGGAACACGCTGGTCCGTCAGCCTGGCAGCACTGGCTTCGAGCGTGACAGAAAATTCGACCTGCGCGTAGTAGCTGGTGAAGACGAAATGGACAAAGACGGGGGTTCCGAACAGAGCGTCGGTGAACGCTTAAAGAACTCGACGTCAGTTGCAGAGGCCGCCGCCGTTGTCGAACTTAGCCTGCGAAAGCAAATCGCGACGTCAAGTGGCATACCTGTGGACGAGGTAGATGTTCAACGGCCTCTGCCAGAATTTGGTGGTAAGTGTAGAAGCTTTTTCCTGAGTAGTCTTGAAGTATTAGTGCTGACTGCAGTATTAGTCGATTCATTGACGGCGGTTGAAGTGCGCAATCGGACATTGAAAGAGATGCGGAGTGAAATCTCCGTCTTTGAGCTGCTAAGCTCTACTCCAATGGCTGACTTGGCTATTAAGATTGCATCCAGGAGTGAGCTAGTTCCCAAAGACATGGTGCAGTTGGATTAGAGCGTGTGTGGAATTCTTTTAGTACGCGGACAGTGAAGACCGGTTCTGTTATTCTCGCATGCTTGCTACATATATTTTTTTTTTCATACTTCAGTACTTTGGAATTGAACATATGAATTGAGTATAAACTTAACTGCTACCAATGACATTCTAAGGTTATACATAGCTGTAACAAGCTGACGAGGTTATTTTATTCAGTACGTATATCCTTACAGTCTGCACATATGGGTCCGTAGCAGAGGTCCTGCAGAACGCCGTGAATGTTGCCGTAGCGGGATCACCGTACCGAAGAGTAGCACTTCCTGAACTCGCAGATAGTTGAACGCAAAATTTAAGTAACTGAGCCGCTTATCTACTTATTCTCTAATAAACCCTTTCCGCGGGATGATTGCGGGATAGTCAAATGGCTCTTTCGTGTGTTCCAACGTTTTAGCAAATTGCCCATAGACATGATTCGTGCCAATACCAGCCAGAAATGTAGCAAGCAAAAGGCCAACGCAAACCACCGTAAAGGCATTTTGGTGCCCAAGTTCATATACACCAGTGTTTGGGCCATGGCTTTCAAGGCATTGAAAGCGTAGAGAAGTGCGGCGCCTCCTAGCACAATCGCAATAATCGCAGCCCAAGGATAGTGTTTGTATTGCCCCAGGCTCCAGCTTAAACCGGCACTTGTATTCAATGTGCCGGATGACTTACTGGCATGTAAATTTTCCGGCTGAGCGCGAGTCGGGACGACGTCTACGTGCCCTTCAAGTCTTCCAATAAGAAAGTGACCCAGAGTCTGGATAGCGCCGATGCTATGTCCAGCATAATCATAAGTCTCAGTTGCGTCACTCCCAGCGCATTCAAGCAGAACATCAATGCCACCAGGATGATCCGTTGCGAAATTTTCAAGCTGATAGACTATGCTTTTTAATTAGTCATTTCTGTGCCTGTCGTGCGCAAATGAGATTACTCGTACCCTTGCCGTGCACAGCTATCCACAAGTCATTCTTGACGTTGTGCTCGGCCAGCTCGGCCAGTGTCACAGTTTTGGTAGTATTTTCCATGATATGTTGATATTTGCACCGGCACAATATTTCTGGCGTCACGTCTTTATCGTAAGGTACAACAAATTCTTCCTATGAATCTCACCAGATTAAATGAGAAGTTCAAATAAGTTCAACGCTGTGCGCAGGGTCAGACGCTGCCGTCGTCCAAACTAGCCGCCTGCCTTCGATCAAGTATGTAATTACCGGTAAACTCCATATCCAAGGTAGCTTTCGCATGCGCTACTGCAAATATGACAATCGGTGGGTGCCTTTTCGGGAGAACTTGACGGCAATCTGACTTTGGCTTAGCTGTGCGCCACATTTCGCTGGCCGGGATTGTCGATCTACCAACTTCCAAATCAGTGTCCGGGCCGGGCCAAAAGAGGCAAGACTCGCACTGCAAAGCATTCCGCTGACAAACCAACGAGCAGTAATACGCTTGCCAAGCTAACGTGCATACCGCCCGCTTCTAGACTTGCAAACGTTAAATAACGCATCAGCACATTAACTATGTGCCGAACTTTACCCTTTCTGTGAGCTCCCGCATCTCTGATTGTAACCATCCTTAAGGAGCTAAGTGAGACGAAGCTGACTCAATTAAGCCATGGTACAGCTCGTATAGCTGTTTGAGCGCATCAACGCACTCAAGGCGAATTTGTTGTTCGCTACAGCTGTCGGTACTTCACTCTTAAGCGACAGTACTCCGCAGCCATGGCCAGCCCTACACTGACTCATCGTCGCCCAGTCAATGTTCTCGTCATCGGTGCGAACGGTTATCTGGGCTCAGCTGTGTGCCGGGCTTTCCTCCGGGCTGCGCCCCCTCAGCCGTGTTGCTTCTTTCGCGTCTACGGCCTAGTAAGACGCCAGAGTACGGCGCCACCGCTCGGCGCTGAAGAAGTTATCCCGATAGTCGGGTCTGTATCTGAGACAGAAACTCTGACACAGGCCATTCTTTCTCACTCTGTTACATGGGACGTCATCGTCATATGTACAGAACCATCGAAAACTGATTCAGCATCGGAGGAGCAGCACTGGAATGACCTTTTGACGCTGGTTCAGCGCTTGTCACAGTCATCGGCAAAAACTTCACAGTCACCGGTCGTTCGGCCCATGGTACTATGGTCGTCGGGATGCAAGGACTATGGCACCACCAAGCTCCATGGCGATGAACACCTAACACCACACACCGAGACATCTGCGCTGGTCCCTCATGCGCTAGTTCGGGGCAGGATGATGGGGGCTTTGCACGCCCTAGAGACTTGCCAGGCTGGCAACGGTGAAGCTGAATTCGACGTAGCCATCATTCGTGCCACACCGCTGTATGGATATAGCAGTAGCTATTACAGTGCCGCGTTTGACTACATGGAGGCATACGCAGCCGCAGTCAGCGGTAAGCAAGACAACATACTGAAACTCCCCCAGAATCCAGGCACTATAATGCACGGTATACACGTGGATGACTGTGGAGATGCATACGTCGCTTTGGCGAAGACGGCCATAGGTGGTGCACCATCATCAGCCGCTCCAGGGAGGTCGACGTCAGGTCGCAAATCGATAGCCGGCGAGGCATTTAACATATCCAGTGGTCAATACGAGACCCTGGGACAAGTTGGAGCTGCTCTTGCCGCTGAATATGGGTTTACCCGTGGTGTCCAGTTTAACGTGAAGAGTGATGAACTTCCGGCGGAGCTGCGAGGCCAAGAGACGTCCTTGGTATTTGGGTATAGCCAGTGGGTATCCAGCGAGAAGATTCGCGCTGTGACAGGATGGAACGATATGCGTCCCTTGTTTCACCAAAATATCAAGGTATTCAGGAATGCCTACCATGCGACCCTGGAGCTGGGAAGTGACAACATTAGAAAGACGAGGCAAAGAATGGCCGGAAATTGGGGAGATTAGACATTGTCCCCAAGGCACTATTACGGTGTAGATACAGGTCAGTTGATGTGCCCTAGGACTTGACTTATGAAGTCATGAGGGTATTTCCAGTAGAATGCATTAGCCAACTAGCCTATTTATAGAAGATTGCAGCTTTATGAATCAATGGCCTCTTCAACGGAGGTCTCAGTACTATTGCCTCAATGGCCACGAAGTTGGTCGTGTGAACTACCTTCTCCATTCCTACAAGGTAAGCATCACGCCTGTCCCTCAGTCTGCGTTTTCTTAGCAACCAGCTTCTCCACCGGAGCATCAACATGATAATTCATAGTCTTGCTCAAATTGCCCAGTGTCAAACAAATCACGCACGCAACGGCGCCAAATGGAGCGGCAATGATGTAGACGATGCGCACGCTATCGGCAAAGCTCTGCTTGAGGGCCTCAGTTCCCGCACGGATAATGGCAGGGCTGACACCGGGTACAGAGTCGAGCAGCGTACCATTGTGGCTCGTGATGGCGCCAATAAAAGGCTCGACAGAATCAGCAGGGAGTCCAGCGTCCAGGACTGCGTCTGCAATGTATCGCGGCGTGTAGTCTGCGAGACGAGTGCTCTATGCCGCCGAGTATATCGCGTTAAAGACGGTCGCTGCAACAGCCCTAGCGCTCGTCGTGGCCGCCGTACCCGAGGCTGCCGAAGAGATAGACCCCAGATATTGGAGCGAAGCTCAGCGGGCAAGCGGGGAAATTGCAGGAAAGACTGGAGGTCAGGGCTCCGATCAACTACATCAACATACACCACGACCTCTGGTGTAGTTTACGTATATTTTAGTCAGCAGAAGCCCGGTTAAGTGTATCAATCTACCTTCCAAGTTGATTGATATACACCAAGTATATTTAAGTGCACATAATGCACCTTCCAGCCAAGCCAAACACTTTAGAGTTAAAGAACCCGCCGCCCTATATATAGGCGCCAATCCACTTCATAATACTCTTCATCTATATATATAGTTTATATTCTTTTATTAACTATAGTATACTATATTATAAAATTATCTTTATAAGCTCTCTTTATCTATAAGTTCTGCTAGCCTCTCTAGCAGCCCTACTAATAAAGTCTTTATATTATTATCTATTGCTATTAGAGCTCTGCCTCTATCATTAGTATTCTTTGCTATAAAAACCAACTTAATTATCCCCTTATTGCTAATAATACCTATATATAGCTAGGAGCACAATACTTAACAGATACTAATAATCTAAGCATCGAGGGAGGCCCTAATAGAGGTCACTATAAGGCCAACAGCTGAGAAGATTCTCTTATAATCTGCTGATATTGCCTATATAGTAAGGAAATCTAGTGCTATCTAGGAGAGCTATAGATAGCAGAACCGCCTCTTATACTAGTACTCTAGTAGATTACAAACCTTATCATCACTATACTTAGCCTATACCTACCACTCCTTATACTTATCTTGGAATAGCCTAATAATACAGCTATACCCTGTCGGTTTCTGCTAAGCCTAAAAGTAATAGTCCTTAAATATATTATAGTATTATTTTTAGCACTTTGCAATAGGCCTATTGTTCTTTATACTTATTATAATAGCTAGATTAGCATAATTACTTCTTTATATATCTTAAACTATCTATTTAGCTTTATTAACCTATTCTAGGTGCTTTGATTAATATTCTGTAAATTAGCTCTATCGGTATGCCGGGTGGAAGGCAAGAGTAGTGTAGTATATCGGGGTCTTGTCCAACTTAGAGTAGTACTTCTCAAGCTTCTCCCAGGCCATATTGACGCCAACCTTAAAGTGCTCGGGCTTAGGAAAGTCCTCAGCCACAGATTTATAGTGCTCGAGAACGCCGAGTAGATATTCAAAGCTATGGATTACGTCCTATATATTACCGTACGATCCATAATATCCCTTCTTCCGCTTCCTCACGATGCTGTCTCCCTCAAGCGTTCTCACCAAGGATGCAAACCACTCAACGTAACTCAACTATGTTGACCAAATTGACCACCGACGTCAACTCAACTCAATCAACATTGTGTCCCATTGCAAATACATCAATCCATTCCAAGGTTTCGTGGATTGATGTGTTGACGTAGTTGATCTAGGGTACGATGTTTTTCAATTACGCCCTGTAGCAGGAGAGAGCCAGCGGCTCGAAACCTCTCCACCCTACTGGCGCTAGGAACCGGGCATAGCCGAACACTGCAACGCCCTCTAAACGCGCGAATCGTGTCTTGGACCTGATCACGCGTGCCATTGTAAACCGCCGAAAGTGAAATGAAATCTACAACCCCGAGCAAGGACGAAGCTGATCCGTCCCACCGCGCAACGACACCAGTGTTCAGTGTACTACCGACGCCCACTTCGAGGGCACCCGCTGATGGGTCTGCAAATACTATATCTAAATTAAGAGCCTACGGCTAAGCAGTTTTGCAGAGAAGGGCATTTAGAATGTAAATGCTCACCTATTTAGAGATTATAGTATATTTGCTCTAGATAAGGGGATAAAATCCTTAGCTTAGAAGAGAGTAGAGAAGGTAAAGGTGAAAGATTAGAGATCTATTGCTGATATAATAAAGCTTAATATATAGCTTCTATAAGAGTAAGAGATTGTTAATAATCTTATCTAGAGATTTAATTAGAAATACTTTTAGTATCTTCTACCTAAATGGATTATTAAGGAGAATTATTCTTTTTATATTTATAAATAAGGAAGATTATATAAAATATTTAAATATTTAAACCTTTTTATTAAGATTATTAATACTAATATTAGTAAAATAATAATTTAGTATAAGGTTTTTATATTCTATAAAGTTTATAAAGAAAAGGTAGTAGTAATATTGTAAAGGACTCTTAGCCTAATTTATATATCTTTTAATAGATAGAAGTTAGGGAATAGGTATAGTCTCTATAGTGTGATATGCTTTTTTTAGGATGAGAATAGTAAACTTTGTAAGATAGTTCTTAGTGTTCCTAAGTTGTAAATATGCCACCTTGGCTAGAATATTAGTGTAAAAAGTTTTAATATTCTTATAGCCTATAGAATATAGGATAAGATTAGGTATTTTACCTTAGATAATATAGAGAGTAATAATAAAGTAATAGAAGTAATTAGAGGTAAACTTAGATTTATAGGATTAATATAGTATAGCTAGTGCTTTAGCTATAGTTTAAACCTTTCTACTAAAGTACTACTTTTTAGATATAATATTATAGTTTTTAAAGAGTAGCTGTTAGGTATAGTACTATTATCTGAGGCAGAGTACTCTTTATAGTGGTGTAAAGGATCTATTAGGAAGCTATATAACTTTATAGTAGATATTAGGAGATTATACTAGCTAATATATCTACTGTAAAGTATATAGTATTTTGAATTTAATATATTGGCTAATCTGAGAATAAAAGCGAGTATGCCTCTAGATCTGATTATTAATAATAATATCTACTGGCTTTTATAGCTATATATAATTAGGTATACTATTTCTCTTTAGCTATTTATTAAGTAGCTTATTCTAAAGTATTAATAGTAATAGGAGTAGAAAAATAAATCTAAGAGGATAGGTAAGATTAAAAAGTGTAAGAATATTATATAAATATACTATAATGATATTTAATATATATAAAAATCTAATATCTAAAATTAGGTTTCCTAAATATTCTAATATTTATATTGGATTTACTATAGATTTCTTACTCTTCTAACTAATAAGAAATCTAGAATAATATAATAAATTAGTAATAAGCTTATATAAGCTAGAAATATAAGTATATAAAGAAAGAATTTCTTTTATAGAAAGATTTATAATCCTAATCTTTATATATCAATCTTTGCCTCGAAATCATGAGATTTCCGGCTATTTGCCTACAGTGACACTAAAATCAAAAAGAAACCTTTTAAAGACTTAATTATATACAGCTCTACCCCCTAATGCTACTGTAATCTTAAGACAAGATCATAGGGAGCGTCCCTATAGTCATCAACTAGGGAAAAAAGGGAATTGAGCAGAGTTACTAGCACCCTCACTATAGGATTGCCACCTCTAACCTATCGCTACTACTTAAAATTAAGCTAGAAATGCTAGAAATCCCTTTAGGAGCTATCTATACCCTTACTAAATAAATATTAGACCTTATACTATAGAGGGTGGTTACTAAGGTTTAAATACTTATTATTTAACTCTTTGCCTATTAGGCTAATAATATTATTAAAATAGAAAAACTTTAGAATTAAACTGACTTTAACCTTATTAGAATAGAATAAAGCCTTATTAAAATTATCTAAATTATAATTAAATAATTACTTTTACTTCTATCCTAGATAGTCTAGCTAAAGATATAGGCAGAAATTATAAATATTTTATTTACTTAACTAAGCTATACCTAACCTAATATTAAGCCTATATTAAGCTAATATAAATATAAAATCCTTATTAATATCTATTATTTTCTAGAATAAATTAAAAATAGGTTATTTTAAGATATACTAATAGTAATTAATATATATTTACCTAGTAAAACTATTAAAGGTATAAGGTAACTTTTAAATAGGGATATTATTATTACCCTATAAGAGAAGGTAAATCTCCTCCTATAGAATAAGGACTAGATATATACTATCTTTAGCCTAAATATAGCTATCTAATAATATAAATTTACTATTATTATAAAAGGAATATCTAGCAAGCTTATATTATAAGATCTTTTAAAATTAATAGGTATTATAAGCTAAGCTAATAATATCTAGCTTATTAAGATCTATATCTTATATCCTAGAGATAAATTTATTATAAAAATAATATTAATTTTTTATATAGAAATAATTATTAATATTAACTTACTCTATAATAATAGCCTTCTCTTTAAAGCCTTAATCTTCTATTATAAACCTTATATAAAATTAGCCTAATTACTATAATACTATAGCTACTAATAGTTTAGCTATATTAGCTATTATTATCCTAACTAAGAAAGGTATAGTAAATATATAGCAATTGCTTACCTAGGCTAATACCTAGTAGAAACAGCCCTAGAGAAGACTAGATGCCTAAGCTACTCTAGAATATACCTAGCCTAGTCCTATAAATGCCCTAAAGCCTAAAAGGAATAGCAAAAGGCTAAGAATACCTTCCTTACTTGCCTATACTATTTTAAATAGTATCTTAAAAATACCCTAATATTGCTACTATTATAATATAAGCGCTCTCTACTATAGAAGAGAAAAGGATGCCCTTCTAATATACTAAATAAACTGACCTCTTTACCCTCCTAAGCAAATACTATTATAAGCTACCTTATCTAAGAAAACCCTATTAGGGATTAGCTTAACTTTAGCCTAAGCCTTTATAGCTAATTATCCTAATAGAGATCCTTAGCTAGAATATATATAAGATCGCTGCACTTATATAATTAGTCCTCTATCTCTAGAACCTCCTAGCTATTATATTGCTCTAAAAGCTATATATAAACCCTTATATATAGAGCCTAGCCTGCCCTAGCTTGGCCCTATATTAGCTACTATATAATAGTAGAAGGGTAGCTATCTATCTTTATAAAGATATAGTATTTATAAAGTTCTAGGCCTAACTTTAGCCTAATTTATACTAAGTCACCTTCTTTAACTATAATATTACTATCTTTAATTAATATATCCTTTTTAAAATAGCCTAGGATAATTAAGCTTAAAGGGCTTTAGCTAATATTAAAATAAACTTTAACTTTAACTATATATTAATAGGCAATTTTAATATCTACTACCCTAAATAGGATTATTATAACTGTCTATTAGCAGTAGGCAAAGAATTAATATATACTATAGTACAAATCTAAGTAGAGCTTGTGACCTTCTATAGTCGATATATAAGGGCCTCCCCTAGTATATGCAATAGCACTATTGATTTAACCTAGGCTATGCCACAGCTTTAGATTGTATTCCTCCTTATGCTAGAACACTTGGTTAGGTCTGACTATTTTCTATAATTTATCTAGATCTTCTATAAGCTAATTAAAGAATTAGAATATTAAAACTATCTTACCTTATAAAAGTAATTAGACCTAGATTTACTAGATATTAAATCCCTTGCAGAATTTAATTTATTATTAATATTAACCCTCTACTAAAAGGCTAATATTAATAAATACCTTAACTAGATTTATTAGCTTATCTACTAAATTTATAGTAAAATAAGCTAGCTCTAACTTTGCCTTGACTATACTATACTAAGATTAGAATAGTAGATAATAGAGATTGCCTATATAGTCTAGGAGGCTAAATGCCTCTATTAATAGTAAAAATATAGCCTAAGCTTTAGTATATTTAAGGCTTACTAGGCGGTACTTTTAGCCTAGAATTGAGCTATTTGTAAGATAAAAATAGCTAATTAGTAATAAATATTTAATAATACCTTAATATTAATAATTAGCCTTTAGAAAATAGTAAATTAGGCTAAGAGGGAAAATATATCCCTATAAATTATATTTCTCCTACTACTTAAATATACTAAGTCTAGCCTAATTGCTAAGACTTACCTAATAAAAAGCGCTATATTAGCTAAATATTTCTTCCCCCCTTTAGCTAAACCTCCTCTACCTTAGGCTAGCACCACAACCTATATACCCTAATGCCAAATTATACTATAGTTTAATAATGCTGACCTCTATACTACCTTAGCAACTACTAAATCCTAGAGTACTTTAGGCCTAGACTAACTTTCTAATAGTATACTAAAATTACTAAGCCTAGGACTTATCCTATATCTTACTAAGGTTTTTAATATCTATATTAAAATTAGCTATTTTCTAAGATGCTATAGAGCTAGCCTTATAGTAGTTATCCTAAAGCTAAATAAAATCTCTATAGACTAGGTATACCCTAAAGTATAGTATCTAATTACCCTCCTTAATACTATTAGAAAACTATTTAAGAAAGTCCTAGCTAAGGCTATAGCTATAGTTGCAGAGGAAGGCTAAATCCTCCCTAATAGCCAGATAGGCAACTGCTAGAAGAGATTAACTAAAGATACCTTATATCTACTTATAGAGATAGTTAGGGCTATATAAGGTTAAGGCAGAATTATCTTGCTCCTCTAACTTAATATAGCTAGTACCTTTAATAATATTTGCTATAACTGACTTACTTAGTATATATACCACCTCTTTAGACTAGTACTAGGTCAACTTATATCTTTATTTCTAATATTCTATATAATATAACTACTTTTTAATAGCAATTGCTCTGCCTTTATACTAATCTTATAGGGAGTGCCTTAAGGCTTATTACTCTTACCTATCCTCTTTATCCTCTTTATTAATATATTATATAAGATATTAAGCTAGGTCCTAGGCCTATTGTTAGTTGGTTTTATAGATAATACTAATCTACTTAGTGTTAGTTATATAGCTATAGCTATATCTTAAAAATTAAAATAAGGGTAGAAAATCTGCTAAGATTAGGCTAAGGCTAATATCCTATAATTTAAATTTTAAAAATACTAACTACTCTATTTTTTAAAAGCTAGGATAATAATATTATACTAAATCTAGCTTAATAATACCTATATAGAACCTATAGAGGCTATATAGTTTCTTAGTATATTGCTATATTGCAAACTATAATAGTATATCTATATTATATACCTTATCTATGCTGGCTAAGCCTAGATATTGGCCCTTTCCTATCTAGTGTATATAACCTAGGGACTAAAGTTGCTGGAGTGTTGTACTCTCTATAATAGTATTGTGTATACTACTTTGGCCTATACAGTATTAGTATAGTATACCTTAGCCTTAGATAGTAGCTAGCCTAATACTAGACTATAATTACTTGCCTGCCTTTAAATCTAATGCCTCTAGATTATAGCTAGTGCCTATAAAGGCATTATAATATATATCCTAGAATTAGAAACTAATACCCTACTATTTAATATATATTTTAACTAGTAATATCTATAGGCAATCTTATAATAATATTAAATTAGAATAATAGCTCTTATTATAATAGTAGTCTACTAAATGACCTAGCACCTTACTATAAATAAGCTACTATGCCTCTCTTTTTAGGAAGAAAGCTATCTTACTTAAGGCTATTTTGACCTAACCTTACCCTATAATCTAATAGTAATTAAAGTAATTAAAATCTGATAATAGAGATAGTGTTAGTATATAGCTACTTAATAAAAGCCTAAGCACCTTCTTAATATTATAGAATTAGCTCTAGAATTAACCTATAATTATATAAAAATATTCTACTAGGCTAAGTTAAAAGCTATAAGTATTTTAATTACCTAGATTTATATAGGAAAAATTAGCTTAGTATATTACCTCTTCTACTATTATATCTTTAGGTTCTTATCTTTATTATATTAATATAGAACTAGCCTAGAGATAATATACTATTTTCTTAGTATATATCTAGATAAAACTCTATAACTTATAGTTAGAATTAAGTTAATATTAAGGTATACTTTCTAAGATATAGTAGTATTATTATATTATCTCTCTATTATCTTAAGAGTTATATTATAGTTATTTACTATTAAATATATATAGCCCTTCTAATATATCTTAAGAATCTAGGAAAATAAGTTAGAATTAGCCTAAAGATAAGATATATATTATACTTAGTAACTAAAAAAACTATAATTATTTTATTAACCTATAGTAAAATCTCTACTAATCTTATATTATTTTTGCCTCTATCTTAGACTATTAACCTAATCTAAATATTATTTACTTTAATATAAATTAATATTTTAAACTTAAGTAGAATTAGGCCTATTTTACCTTTAAACTATATTTTAAAAGTAAAAAAAGAATCTTAAATATAAATCTACTAATTCTAATTAAATTAATATCTAATAGGGTAAAATTAGGCTAAATTTGCTATAAACCTGAACTTTTAATAATAAAATAAATAATTAAAATTATAAAATTAAGCTAAATATTATATTCTATCCTAATCTTAATTTAATCTTAATCTAAAATCTATCTTTATTATTACCTTTAATCTTATCTTCTCCTTTATCTTTACCTTTATTAATATTATCTAATTCTCTAACTATATATAGCTTAGATTTAGTAAGGGCAAAGGGTTCTTTATAGTAATACTTAGAATATTAAGAATATTTTGCCTTTTTAGTAATATTAGCCTAGGCCTACTTTATATCTATTTAGTATATCTTATAAAATTTATCTACCTTTTTATTATCTTCCTTAAGCATTTTAAGTATAGTAGCCCTAGTAACCTAAGCTAAAATCGCTATAGGATTAGTACTTTGCCTAGACTTCTTAGTATAAACCTAGAGGAAACTAGTAATACTACTAGATATAGTATCTAACTGATTTATATACTTTGTAAGATAAGAAAAAATATAATTCTCTATAGATTTAGCCTAGGCCTAAGCTACTTCTATAGCTATAAACTGCTTATACTATAAATCTAATATCTTATAGAGAAGGATCTTAGTATTATTAAATAAGCCTAAAGCTAATCTAACTATAGTCTAATATTAAGCTTAATAAATTACCTTATTATAATTATTTTTATTATAATAAGCCTTATAAACTAAATTATTAAACTAAAATAATTAGTTAGCTAGAATTTACTATAAAATTAGATTAATATTAATATACCTTTGCTTTATCTTTTAAAGTCTAAGTAATATATTTATATTCTTATAGAAATTTAGTTAATTCCTTTACTAATTTAATAATATTAGCTATTAATTACTTAGAAATTAGTATAATCTTAATATAAATATAAAAAGAACTTATTAGATTATAATTACCCTTAGCCTTAGTATAGTTAGAATAATTCTTTATTAAAGTATCTAGCCTTAAGTTAATAAAAGTTAAGCTAAAATCAGTTTAAATATATACTAATCTAGTAGAAGTAAGTTAAAATATAATACTATAATATTCTTTTAATATACTATATATAAAAAATAGATAGAAGCTAGGCTAATTTTATATTAGTTAGCTCTATACTAATAGGAATATCTTTAGTATAAGTCTTAGATATTATCTTTTATATAGATTAACTATAATCCTATAATAACTCTATATCTTCTATAATACTAGAGGAACTATAGGGAAAATTTACTTTAAATTTAGATTAATTATAAGAGGGAAAAGGAAAAGGAAAGAAAGGAAATTAAAGCCCTACTTATAGATAGAAACTGACTAAAATCTAGAAATAATATTACTAGGCTTAAAAGAGAGCTTTAAAAAGATTTTAAAAGCTCTTTAATAATTAACTTACCTTAAGTTATTAATAAAGCTTATATAATATAGCCTTATAATAGATATTAAGGTAAAATTAAGCTATTCCTGCCTAGGTGGCAAATTAAATATAATAATAATATATAGTATATCTAAAAAATCCTTGCCCTACTATACCTACTATACTATAAATAATGCTTATCTATCCTTGCAACTAGTATAGTCCTGCAAGGACTTGCCCTAAATCTGGCAGGATATTAGAAAGGATAAAGCCTGCAGGAATATATAGGTATGACAATACTACTATATTATAAACTACCCCCTAGTGCATCTCTAGCTGCCGTATATACCCCACGATAGTATTATGAAATAGCCTTGAAAGTGAGATAAAGGTTTTCCTTTAGGAACTTTAGTTTTTCCTTTATAATTTTAGATATTCTATATAGTCTCTAGACTTAAATAGTATATTTAAATAATAATAATCTTTATATATAATTAAAATAAAATAATTAATTTAATTTATTCTTTAATAAACCCTTTTTTATTCTACTAGCGCTAAACCTTTTATATACAGAATAAATATTAAATATTACTATTTATTATAGACTGGCCCTAAGGCATCTACAATTAGGCATTAATAGTAATATTAATATTACTAAAGAGTAAGAAGGAAAGCTCTCTACCTTACTTTTATATAGTCTACTTAAGGTAAGGTAGCTAAGTATAATTAAGCTTTTATAATAGGTTCCCTTTTAGCTGCCTATACTCTCCTCTCCCCTCTCTACTATAATTACTTTACTTAGGCCTAAGCTTAAGTTCTTTATATACCTTTATATTAGAAAAGTTTCTAAATTCTCTTAGTCTATAATCTATTTTAATATTATATTCTATTTTATTATATTTTATTATATTTATTTATCTACTTTTTAGCCTATATATCTTTACTATTATCTTTAATATATATACTACTTACTTTAAGTCCTATTAGTAAATCCCTTTTAATTTTATTTAAGTTTTTTTTATATTTTGCTATCTGCCTATCTATCTCTATCCCTAAGCCTCCTCTAATAAACTCTATACTGCTCCTTTTAAACCCTCTACCCCCTATTATTTTATAGGGCTATAGAATATTTCAACGAACTCTAATATAGTTTGTCGGGTTATTATTATTATTATTATTATTATTATTATTATTATTTAATATCTATAGGTTCAGCTCTAGAGTAAGCAAAATAAGATATACTAAGTACTATCTATAGATAGTTATATTATTATATTAGTAAGTATAATAAAGCATACTTAGTAGTATACCTATATTAAACTAAGAGCTTTTAAAATAACTTGATAACCTAATTTCTCCTTTAGTAGTAGCAGTTTTATACTAATTAGTAAGAATATATAAAGGTTAGCTTTTATTAGTAGATAGGCAATATACTATATATTATAGCTTTTTCTATACTTAAAATAATATTATTATAATATATAATAAAAGAGATAATTTATAATTTTATAAGTAGCTACTACTATTTAGGCTATTTTTAGTATTTAATCACTAATTAAGTAAGGCCTTCTTTACCTTAAAATTATCTATTAGTCTTTTAATAATAAAAGTTAGTAAGTTTTATAAAGATCTTAAAAAAGCTATTAAAGAATTTTCTAATTATAGCTTTTAGCTTAAAGATTAGCTAAGGCTAAAGGCTATATAGAACTTTTTTATAGTAGAAGAGATATATTAAGGATTTTTACTATCTATAAAAGTAATAGGTATTAGTATCTTTATAATTAAAGTATTTATAATATTTAGTAAAGTTACTATAGTATATTTATACTATTAGAAGATATTTTAGCTATCTTTACTATAGACTAAGCTTAGAAAGCTTTTTTAGCTTTACCTTTAGATAGAGCTTTCTATAGCTTAGTCTATTAATATTCTCTTACTATATCTAGAAAGTTATAGCTAGAAGGCCTTTAGTTTGCCTTTTATAGTATAATATTAAAGGTAATAGATCTAAAATAGAAAGCTTAGCTTTATCTTTTATAAGCTAATTAGCTAGCTTATTATTATAAATATTAATATAGCCTAGATATTAGTATATTAAGATTAATCTTAGACTAAGATTATCTATCTTTTAAAGTATATAGAAGTCTACTTATAATAAAATTAATATTATAAAGCTAATATTATTAATTATAGATATATTATCTATATAAATAGTAATCTTATTATTTAGCTAATATTATATAATTATTAATTTAAGCTTTTAAAAAGCTTTAGTAATTTTAATATAAAAGACTTTTTTTTTCTAAGCTATCTATTACTATTATTAAAAAGCTAGCTATTATAGAAGATAGTAAAGCTATATCTAGCTATATTTTATTTAGTATTTAAGCTATTATTAAAGATAATAAATTCTATTAGCTTATTATTAAGCTAAGTCTATATATATTTAATATCTTCTTTTTTATTTAGTTAATCTTAAATATTTTCTATAAAGATTATAGTTAAATATTATTATAGAATTAAATATAGCTATTTTTATAATATAGCTTTATTTATTATATAAAAAAGCTATATTTTAATAGTTATTACTATTTATACTATTTTTAATCTATTTTAATATTAAATCTAATATTTATTATTAATAAGTTAGTAAATAATAAGATATTATATATCTAAGTAGATCTATTAATTAGCTATATATTCTAAGATTTACTATAATAGTAGATCTATAGAAAGTATACTAGCTTTATATTAAAGGGCTATTTTTAGATATATTTTCTATAAAGGTAATATTATATAGTAGGCCTATATAAAGATCTTTTAGATCTTTATAAGTATATCTTTTAATAGCTTCTTAAGGCCTAGATATTAGATATTTACTTTATAGAATAGTATAGGCATTATAATTAACTATATTATATACTATACTATAGTAGCTAAAATACCTTTAACTATATTATTTATATTCTTTAGATAATAAATAATTACTTTTACTTTATATATCTATTAGTTAATATATATTATAAAAGATAATTAATAATCTAACTAGACCTTTAGCTATTATATTACTTTTTTAGCTTATATATTATTACTTTAATATATTATTATTAGTTTAAGCTATTATTATCTTTAGATAAATATATTACTTTTATTTTCTTAATATTAAAAGAGAAACCTTTAGCTCTTCTTTAAGTCTCTATTTTTATAATAACTTTATTAGCTAATTATATTATTTCTTTTAATATATCTCTAATAAAAAATATTATAATATTATCTATATATTTATATCTTTATATAATATTATTAAAATAATAGATAATAATTATTATAAATAGATAAAAGATTAATA
>PXYN01000358.1:0-43061 GCA_003056585.1 Lecanicillium sp. MT-2017a
GCTGCAGCTTCGTTTGCTGATGGTCGCACGCCTGACAACCAGGCGTCCATGGTACGTTGGCCGCCTTCGGCCATGTTGGCTTTGTTTTTTTTTTTTTTTGTTTTTTTTTTTGTTTTTTTTTTTGGCTTTTGTTTTTGAAGCAGAGATTGTATAGAGATTTTGTAACCTGAACGCGTGTGATTTCTGTCAATTGCGAGGGTTTAATGCTTTGATGGGGAGGATGCTGCATGCAAGGTCATGATTAACGGGCCGGCATCCAGGTTGTGAATCTCAGCCTCGAGTGGCGCTCGCGGCGTACCTAGGCAGCCATGACACTCGGTAGACTCAACAGGCATACGAGACACATTCTTCAATCTGCGCTACTTATAGGCGAGCTTCTTTTCAGTAGTCGTGTTTTTAAAATTCTTGTGAAACAACTTGCCCTAAAACTGTCAAATTTAACAGGTATGCTACATGCCTTTTGACAAGGTGCCGTCTCACAACCGGGGCTTGCTTTATCGCCCTCTGCAATGTATTTCCTGATTCGGCAACCACCATTGTAGCTCAGAATAGCACTGTAGTTGGAATTGTTTAGTCGTTTTAGTTGATAATTGCTTGTGTATTTCGATCACTACCTCATTTAATACGATTCATTCGGTAAATTGTATTCATCTACTTCATAATGTCTTTCAAAATACCATGGCCAATTCCGTATTTACACATCAAACATCCGCCATAATGGCTAGCCAAGATAAATGAACCGTTTAGAACACCAACAAAGCCGCCACGGCAACACCAACGCCAGCAGCAAGGGCGCGGCTCGCTGCACCGCCTGTGCTAGAAGCGCCAGCAAGCACCGTAACATCCAGTACCTTGGTGATGGAGGGAAGCACCACGCTTGTTGGAGTAGCCGTCTGGTTGTCGCTGCCCGTGCCAACCAAGGTAAACTTGCTCCGGCATGGCACAGACGCAGTAAATTTTATGCCGTCCCCACCACAGAAGTCCGTGACGCTGCTCGCCTTGTCCTCTGCTGTGTTGAGGAACTCGCTGTACGTCATGTAGTAGCTGCTCAAGGCCGAGATGTCACCTGCAGGAAATGTAGCGGAGCAGACGGGGTCAGTAGGAAGCAAGCCTATCCCGCCCGTGGTATAGTAGGATTCGAGGATCTTGCCAGTTGGGGACGGGAAACCAATGTCGTAAAACTTGCTGATGATGCAGTCAGTGACGTCGCGTTGGACGACGGCCGCCCTGGGTGCGATGGGTGTTGGCTCGGCGTCCACCACAGGTATTGCCTCGATGCCGCCAGCCACGTGGTGTATCCCCTGTGCGGCAGCACCAGCTGAGAGAACGGTAGCGGTGGAAATAAAGGAGAAAATCATATTCGATATTCTTTCAATCTCGGGTGTATTTTGGTTTATCTTGAAAGTAAAGTGTACCGGGTGGGTTGAATTATGCCTGGGTCTTGGCTCAGAACCGGAAATGCACGATGGCAGATGCTTCCACGTTTATATAGGCCACGCACGCGGCGTTCGTTGCATGATATCATACATTGCCTCAGTCCTATGCCATGGTATCTTCCCCAGGCGGGTCTAAAAAAAAGCCCAATTGCAGTGCGAAATGCTTCAAAGCTGCCCGACCGATGACGGCAAGGCATAATGACCCTTGCCCGAGCAGGATATCCATAGTGACAAGCTGGGCAACCCGTCAACGCTACCAACCCCGCAGCTGACAGCCCTGGACGCCCAACGCAGCCCAGTGGCTAAGCTAGTCGCCCGGCGTAGCGCAAGCCACGTATCACGAGTGGAATAAATTTACCCTTGAAGAAACGTGCCGTAACCGTAGTGGTCTGGTAACCAACCGGGTCAGTGCTGTCGATGCAAGCCTGGCATCTTGGGCCAAGCCAACCTTTACGGAACAAACTTGTAAATGCGCCGCGGCTGCTCGTATGCATCCCGATGCTTGGCCGAGACAAAACACTCTTTGTCGCTGCAAATTTGTCGCCATAAATCGTACGGACTCCCATGGGGTTTGGACTGCCAGGAGCCGCTAGGTGGTAATTCTCGTACACATGACGCAGCCGTAGGATGCTGTGGCGCTGAGTGACAGTTCTCCATAACGCCGCCATTGCTTGGCTGTGCGGACTAGTTAGCCACCATGGGCGGGGACATCAACAAGAACCACCGAGGCGCAATTGTTGCATGGGCGTCGGGGCGCCGACATGCTAGGTATCTTCGCCGCGGCGGTGGTGATGACTGGCGGCCAAGGCTTGGGAGAGAGCCGGCTTCTACTATGTAACTAGCATACATTATCAGGCACGAGAGTGGCCAATTGAAGAGCGCGCGTTCAAACTGCGCCGGAAGTATGTACCATGCAAAGTGCTAAAATGCGAGACTACTCGGACGTCGTTGTCTGCATGGTGATCGTCTTCAGCCGGATGCAGATCCCTCTCAGCCTTATGCTTGTTGGAGGTGCCCTGCGGTTGCCATGCGGGATATGTCCTTTTTCGGCAATCGCCGGGCAATATGAGTCGCTTGTGTCGGTAGCAGCAATAAAAAAACATAAAAGAAGTAAAAGTAATAGACCTACTAATAGTAACATTTTTATGAAGAGTGGTAATTGGTTTTATAGGAGTACTAAGAGAACTATAGGCGTACTGAAGGAAGACGGAAAACATAGCCCTATACGCCTGCCAACGCCTGCCAACGCCTGGGGAGAGGGTAATATCGGGGAGGAGAAAGTAGAGGAGGAGGAGGAGGAGGGAGGGAGGGAGGGGAGATATATACCTAAGAATGCGAACTGCGCCATTTTTTATATTATGTTGGCGATTTACATAGTTTAGAACCCAACACGGGCATGACATTACACGGGCATTGGCTTTTTTCTTTAAATATAATTGGCTGGTTTTTTGTCTGTTACTAGGCTTGTTGTTGAAGTACCTCTTGCAAAAGTACGCGGAATGTGCGCTTTTACGAGGTGTATGAGCAAAATCCCCAAGAACTCATGGTTGTATTATATCATCTAAACCAAAATGGTTGTCTCGGTTACTTTGTAGCTGATCAGTAGAATACGCCTGATCCAAGATTTGTATGTGGCCATAACCCCGGGGTATTCCAGTAGTTCTCTAGTAGAGATGCCGCGTTGATGGGCATCATGGCTCCCAGGTGCTGGACAAGCCTCCGCAAACAACGGCAGATAAAGTCTCGTTGTGTTGGTTCCGGCAGCTCGAGGCCTGCCACAAGCAGGGGCCACAGCGTAGCGCGTGCGCTCCAACTCTTTTCATCTCGCCATATGCGTTCGAGTCTTGAAAGCAGCTCACAAAGTGCCTCTTCTCGACTCGAAGGTAGTCGGAGATCTTCGCGATAAGTACCCAGGATCTTGGGAAGTATCCCGCCATCTTTAATCAGAGTTTGCCAACAATATAGCAAAACGGCTAGCCGATACGTCTCGGACAGGGCCTTCCCCTGGCCCGCGTCCTGTAGGTCAGCTTTCTTTGCAAACTCTTCTGCCCAGACAGAGGTGTCGAATGAAGCAAGAGCGCTCAAAATCCTAGTTATCATGCGCAAGCGTCGCCTAGGGTTTATGTCGCTTGTCGCAATTTCATATCGCGCGATGTTGACCTTGATAATCGTCTCGAATAGCTCATTGCCGCATGGGAATCCGAGCCATCCTCCGTCTTTGAAGAGTAACTGCACGTATGGCAGGTACTGTATTTGGTGGCCAACGGCCGCGTCCAGGCGGTTGGTGCAGGCGGTGGTGGTGGCCATGAATGTTCGGGTTGATCAGTTTCCGGAGCATTTCTCCGTTCACTACGTTGTTAGTGGCAAAGGCAATCAAAGGTCTGTGGGACATACGGTATGAACGGCATTCAATATCAGCATTTGGCTTTGGTAACCAGCTGGGTAGAGTATGCCGCCGGGAACAGGCAATAGAGCACGACCTGTGTTATCTCGCTGTGTTGTGTACTGGTCGTGTCGACTATACCAGCGTTCAATAGGCTGCATCGGTTTTGACGATGCTTGTGTCGGACGCATGAGTACCAGCGGCGGTCGACCTTTCTTTTGCGATTTGGCGTCTCCGTTAGTAACGGGCAATGTCTGCTGGGTTTTCTACCGCGGCTCCAACCAGACCAGTGGCTTAAGCCCATATCCCATACAGGCGACACCACGCACACAGCAACGTTGGCAATCTGGTTTGCGCCCATCGTAGATTAATCTACTGCGTCGACATGTGTGACAGGTTGGTCCCTTTGTGCGTGCCATGCGTTTTTTTTTCTGTTGTTATGAAGTGCGAAGTTGGATGACGCACATAAGGCATGTAGGCGGAGGAGGTGTACCAGAGCTGGGTGGGTGTGGGCAAGCAGTTAGCGTCAACCTGGCCGCAGCTAGAAATACAACGATGATATTCAAACAAAACCTACAGTACAGGAAGTTCCCCCAAGTTTGTAGCGATCTCTTCTATCAATTATTTAATTGCAATTTGCCGTATCTTGCCGAGCGAGGCGGTACACTATTACAGTAGGGCTTGCCGTGCATATAGCTGCGCTTGTAAGCTGTTCCTTAGTGGTGGCGGATCCCGTCGGTTGAGGACTGAGTTCCGATAGGAAGAGACTTGCTGCTTTCATGTCACAGCAGTCGCCGCCAGTTAGTCAAGTCAGGCAGGAAAATAAGAGGTCTGCGGGTTTTTGGTCAAGAATAGCACAGTGTCAACGGCTTACCTAAACCTGCCTCTTGGTGGCGTTATTACATGCCAGCGCTATGGGTAGGGTACCTGGCTAGGCTCAATCGAGGCAATTTTGTACACGGTCTAGTTTCAGTTGCTTATAGATCTGGCAATGCTGAAGCAAGCATTCAGCCATGATAATTTGCGAAACCAGGCGCATAGGTTAAGCAATAGCAAAGACATAGCAAGCAAAGCACTGATGCCTTTCCTTATCCAGCCCTTCTACTACCTGCCTTACTGCTACTATAAGAGTAAAGCATGTCCCATACATACACAAACACTTCGAAGGCATCCACCGACGCTTCACAATCAACCTTCATCACAACCTTGCCTACATATGTATTGACAGTCTATCTTTTGGACATACAATCATCACCATGAAGTTCTCTACCGCTGCACTCCTCTCCGTCGCCGCCCTTGTCCAGGCCGAGCCCGATATTGGTGACGTTGTTGGAGACATTATTGGAGGCGCCAAAAGCATCTACTCTGAAGCTGTCGATGGTATCACCGATGCCGCTGGCGATGTTAAGACTGCCGTGCAGGATATAATTTCTGCCGGAGAGTCTGCAGTTGCCGCTTCTGGCACCAGCACCGCTGCAGCTGCAAAGAGGGTGATAAAGTGTTCTATAGTATAGTTTTAGTTTCGCTTCTTTTTGTTCAATAAGAGCAGATAAATTCAATACGTCTTGATAAAAAGTGTCACAAAAGAGATCGCTACAAACCTGTGTGAAGTTCCTGGAGTTATAAGATCTGTCTATCAAAGATGAGAGATTCAAGCGACATCGGCATCATCGGCGTCTTCAAGGTCCTCAGCCAGAAGCTAGGCCAAGTTAGTCGAAAGCCGGTTCGATAGCGTGGCTCTAGAACTATTGAATCCCCGCCCTAAGACGGCACATTGCAGATGCAGATGCGCCTTACGGACAACTCAGATTTAGCCCGATTTGGAAAAGATCGACAAGGCCATTTTATTCGGGCGAGTGTTGATTGTCCTTCCACTGGTATAAGAAGGTTGCTGGCAGGCGCTTGGCTGTTTATTTAAGAGTAGCGAGAAACAAGAACCAATTCTCATTCTTCTTCATTCTTCATCTTCCTCACGTTAACGGTGGCGTAAATTCTTCATACAATGAGTGGTGAACTCGACCTCGTCTACCACGACGGCCATGCGCAAGTGCACGTCGTCGACACGCAAAGCAAGGCGACCATCTACATCGCCGACCGCTCGAGCTCAGACTTCACGCTGACCTCGAGCCCCGTGGACCACGAGAAATATCGTGGAGTCGGCCGCGCACAGTTCCATATCACGAGCAGCAAGATCGATCTCGAAACGCTGACGGGCGACGTAGCGATGAGCAAGGCCGGCATGCTGACTCACGACTTCAAGGTCACCTCACCAAACGTCAACTGGCGATGGGAGCGGGATGGCGCAGTGGGCAGCGGCATCAAGCTTACGGATGGTGGTAGGGAGCTAGCCAGTTTCGAGAGTAAGACCTTTTCACGCTCGACGCTTGGCACCTTCACTATCCACAACTGGCCGCCGCCACAGGATGTTCTTGATCTGATTGTGCTGACGGGCCTTGCTAAAATTGAGTTTAATAAGCGGCAGGATAAGAAGGTGGCAGCTGCGGGTATTATTGGTAGTAATAATGGGTGACTGTCAGGTTAGATGTCGCTAGGTATTATAATACTGGCTATAATCGAGTATATGTTGAATAAATGTTCATGATGTAAACAATACTCTACCATGTACAGCGACCCTTTCTAGCGTTTGGTAGATGCAAATCACCACGCCGACTACACTTGCCAGTATGCTACCATTGGCAGTCACTCTCACAATCATTCCTTGGCCGTTGGTATCTTCTTCAATGCTGACCGCGGCTATATTTTTGAGATTTTGGCGCTCTGCCTTGCAACGAAGGCCAAATTGCCTGCCACTTCTGCTTCTTGGTCGATAGTCAGCCCGCGCTTCTCCTAGGCGCTGGACCGCCTGGGTATCTGGAGTGGCGTCCGGAGGGCTGGCGCCGACGCGCAATTGCAGTGACCTGGGCTGGGCCAGCCAGCTATGGGTGGGTGGCTCGTGTCGCAAGCTACTTCCCTAACTAGCCCTATAACTCCTACATATACCCAGTGCGACCTACGTGCCGTAAGATGATTGATTGTACGAGGTTGGCCGCCTGTTTCTCTAGCAGTCACATATTGTAGCAGCAGGAAGGCGTTAACTTTAGCACCTAGTTGGATTCTTGTAGAAATCAATCTGACTCTCCTGTGAGGCCAAAGAGCTCGAATACTTGCCTTTGTAATATTACTGGGTGTAGGTGTATTTGTCGCACCTCATGGCGGCGTATAATTGGTCCCTTTGTAGACGCGACGATTCGTGTATACTAACACGGTTGACAGAGAGCCTGCGCAAAACAGCTTACCCTGCACCTTTTGCATGCTACTGATATCTATCTGTAATAAACCAGCTTGCTATCTTGCGTGACTCGAGCCATCGGAACGGGTCTGAATACTGGTTCGGGCGGAGCGGAACTGCGGGTACTCGGGGTCCGCTTTGAAGAAGAATCTTCTGTGCAGAGGCGGTGCCGAGGGCTGAAGAGGGGCGCCGCAAGGAGGAAATGAGAGGGGAGAAAAAATCGAGAAAAGTTCACACTGCTCATGGCAAGTCTGTATTACTACAAAATGCCTCATATATAGTGAAATTCTGCCTAGAACGCCGAGAAAGACGTTTAGAACACTTAGATCATGGTATGAGAGCATCCCGTCTTGGAAGCGGATGTGGGGCGGGGCCGGCAAGCTGCCGCGATGCCCACCAGCCGTCCCTGGTTTATTACGTTGTGCGTCAGGGCCCGCCAGACATGGTTGGACTGAGATTGTGAGTGGGAGGAGATTGGCATGGTTAATAGGGCAGCTGTGACAGTGCCTGTTCACCTACGAGTATCCTATTGTGTGGGCGAGAAGGCATAGGATGTGCACTTGAGTGATATTGTCTCGTGTGTCAGAGCTGCATATTGTATATGTTATATATAGTATCGTCTATGCCAGCTATCAAGTGGAAAACTATATAAATTCCCGTTCCCATTCTCTTACAACTTGACGAAAGCAATGCCCAAGTGTAGCTATCTTACTATGTAGTATAAGATGTGCCAGACATGCAGCATCTTCATAAACCATGCAACCCCACCAGATAGTACCATACGAGACGTTTATACTTGAGTTTTTCCGATACTACCACCGATACTATTGTCTGTAGAATAAACAGCCTTCAAAGTCTTATATTGGACACTGTAAACATCGTGTACTGCGCACTAATAGGCCCTTTGCACAGTGCGATGGTCCATCTTCGTGGCAGCTCGCTCCCTCACACTGCCCTTGGATGGGTACGGCTACCGACTCCTCATACCCAAGCAAGGCGATTTCCCCCAAAATGCCATCCTGCACCATGGACAAATTGGGCTCTTCGGTACAAGGGCCCATTGACCAGTGGCCAGTCCCCGTCCCAGCCCCAGCCCCAGTCCTGGCTGGCCTTAGCCTAGCGCCAACTCCGAATGCTACACCGCTACGACAGCGCATTAGTGTGCGGAGGATGCAGCCATCATCCGGTGGCCCAGGGCCCTTGGCAGGCATGTGCTTTGCCTGGGTTTTGCCTTTTTTTAGATTCGTACGGCCAATGCCCTGCATACGGCCCGCGTCTCCAAAGTGTAAAGCCCCAATCCCATGGTCCATGATGCGAGCTGTATATCTCAAGTTCAGTACTCATTTCACTTGCATGTCTCTGGCCGCGATTCACTGGAACAGCTGAGCCTGCGCCCCCTGTCATCAGTCGATGGTGCTGTTCCGACCTGGGTATTGCGTCATGCCCTGAGCGCCTCTTCAGCCCAAGGAGGAGGGAGGGCAGCGTGCGGTGCCAGCCACGACAGACACGGCGCAACGTACGGTACCTTGCCCTGCCATGACGCTTGGGTTGAATGTCACACCACCCGTATTAGGTAGGTAGCAATAGGTACAGCTGTGGTGGTGGTGGGCGAGCGAGACAAGCAGCAAGGTTAGTTCGCGCGCCCCGCCCGACCGAGGTGTGATTTAGTGGCGGATGGAGCACGTACGGAACGATGCGCTGCAGGTAATCTGGATGGCATTCCTGTGTTGGAGAGTGTCTGGGTACGGTACTGTACAATATTCTGGCTGTCTGGGGCCGACATGACAAAGCGCATTATTCAGTCGACGAGTATGTACATACGTCGTATAACAGGCTGGGGGATGCTCGACATCCTATCCGTACTGGGAGAATGGCGTCGGACATGGCCAACGGAGCGTTCGGGGATAGCAGATAAGGTACTCGTAACGGGCAGGAAAGCCTGAAAATCTATCCAGTGTCCTTACTCCATCTTCACCTCTTTCCTTGTCGCCTCCCCCCCCCCCTGCTCTCCCATCATCGCCACGGCTCATGACAAAACTACGCCACTACAAGTAGTGGGCCATAGGCTAGGTGACGTGCTCGAAACACACTTTGCTCTCCCCCATTCATAGACGCCGTAGATGGCACCCGCCGCCAGTGATCAGGAGAGGAGCAACTGAAAAAAAAAAAAGTAGCCAAGGGACGGGCTCCAGAAAACGCAAAGGTCCGTCCGCCCCTCACACCTCTCACTCAGTCACTCAGTCTCGGGCTACTTGCCCTGGCACAAAACGGGGACGAACGGAGCTTTTGCTGCTGAACTGGGCTGGGCTGGGCTGGGCTGAAGCTGGTACTTGCCGTGCCGTGTATCGTGACACGAATCGAGTAACTTGTACTCCGTAACTGGACGGCAATACCCATACATATGAGTAGAATGAAGCAAGAATAAAAAGAATAAAAGGATGAAAGGAAAAGAATACATAACCAGGCTGCGCCATTGGGATGACAAGAGGCGCCTCTGCCCTGCCCTAGAACGTCGCTGATCCAAGCCCAGCTGCCCGTGTTGGTTTAGCAGGCCTTTTTGCGCCAGCCGTAACACAGCATATAGTACTCCGTAGCAGCAGACTAGAGAGGTACCTGCAAGCCAACGGTGATGCGTGCACTCTCCGCCACATTACTGGGTAGCGCAGTTCCCTACTAAGCATGGGCTTATCTGTATACCCGGCGTTAGCATGTTTTTTTCCGGGACCAGCTCTCTCCTCTCCTCTCCTCTCCCCTCCCAGGTGCACCAAACGGCCCTAGCAGCCCTCACTCGCCAGGTACACTGATCACTGAACGTCAGTCTCCAAGCACACTGCACGGCTTCGGCCACGGGCACTTGTGCTTCGTCAGTCCTTTCCCCCCTCCCCCCCTCTTAATTTGGATTCCTTCTTCTTCCTCCCGTCTCGTCTTACTCCTCTTCCTCTTTCTCCTTCTTCCCTTTTACATCCCCCTCAACTTTGCATTCCCTCTCGGAATCGCTTTCCCTTCCCCCTCGTCCCAGGCTGTCCTGATCTTAGGCGGCGCAAAGCGGGACCACAACAACTTCCAGAACCGGACTCCTCGTACCTACTGTACTTACTGTACCTATCCGCCTACCTTACCGCCTACCTAGGCACAGGTACTGGTACAACCACCCACCAAGTACCGAGTAGCCGCAAGCGCAAGCGCAAAAACAAACGAAAGCCCACCGCCCGCGCCACTGACGACGACCGAACCACCACCACCACCACCACCACAGACGAGATGCTGCACTCGTCAAAACAAACCGAGGCCCCCAAGGGCGACAGGGCCTCACAATCCTCCCCCGGCTTCGTCGACGAGGAAGCTGCGCCCGCTTGGGATCGCGTCAGCGATGGCAGCACCCACGACCCCGACTCGGGCGTCAAGCGCGGCCTCAAGAACCGTCACTTGTCCATGATGGCTCTCGCTGGTATTATTGGGCCCGGCCTGCTCGTCGGCGCTGGTGGCGCTCTGCAGAGTGGAGGGCCCGCCTCGCTAATCATTGGCTTCGGTGTCATCGGTGAGTCCACAATCCATCTAATTGTCTATATTTTGCGCGATGGGCATGGCAGTTTGGCGTGGGACTCCGTATTACAAGTCTTATTTTGTTTGGCGGGGAGAGGGGTTTTACAGAACTTCTTTGTGCCTGCGCCGCTGGCTCCATTGTGGAAATCATCGCAAGAAGCCTCACAATGGCGTCATGCGCGCGACCCCCAATGGCCCCAACGGCGCAGCTCCGTTCGCCGCGCAAATGGCAAACATTCCAGTTATGAATTTTATGCTAACAATGGCCCGGCCTAGGTATCATTGCCTTTGCCATTATGCAGTCCCTCGGTGAAATCACCACCCTCTACCCCGGCGGCGGCTCCTTCGTCTCCCTCGCCGAGCGCATGGTCGACAAGTCCTTTTCCGTCGCCGTCGGCTGGAACTACTTCATCATCTGGGCCACCGTCCTCGCCAACGAATACAACGTCATCTGCGCCATCCTCACCTACTGGGCGCCCCAGGTGCCCCTCTGGGGCTTCTTCCTCATCCTGTGGACCCTTTTCATGGCCTTCCAGCTCCTCGGTGTTGAGGCCTTTGGCGAGGCCGAGTTCTGGCTTGCCCTCTTTAAGCTGCTCGGCCTGACCGCCTACTTCATCTTCTCCATCATCTACGCCGCCGGCGGTCTCAAGGGCCAGGACGAGCCTCTGGGCTTCCGCTACTGGAGCGACCCTGGCGCGTTCAACGACAACGGCTTCCGCGGCGTCGCCGTCGTCTTTGTCTTTTGCTCCACCTTTTACGCCGGCGTCGAGTCCGTCGCCGTCGCCGCGACCGAGACCAGGAACCCCGGTGTAGCCGTGCCCCAGGCCATCCGCCAGGTCTTTTGGCGCATCATCTTTGTCTACATGGGATCCGCCTTCTTCTTCGGCATCACCTGCCCGGCCAACGCGCCTGAGCTGGCCGGCAGCGGCGACCAAAAGGAAAAGGCTCTGCAGAGCCCCATGACGGTGGCCATCCAGAACGCGGGTTGGGAAAATGGTAAGCCGCACTCGCCCTCTCCTTGCTTTTAATACTCTGATTCTTGGTACTAACAAACTCTCTGCAGGTGTTCATCTCATCAACGCCTTTATCCTCATCACCTGTCTCTCCGCCATCAACTCGTCCATTTACATTGGCTCCCGAACCGTCCTCTACATGGCCCAGTCTGGCAAGGCGCCTCGCATCCTCGGCTACGTCAACAAGATGGGAGTTCCCGTTTGGGCCATCTTCATCACCAACGCCGTTGGCGCCATTTCCATGATGAACGTGTCCACTGGTGCCTCCAAGGCCTACTCGTACATTGTCAACCTGTCCGGTGTCAGCACCTTTTTGGTGTGGGGAAGCATCAGCTTCATCCACATCCGTTTCCGACGCGGCTGGGCCCAGCAAAAACGAAACCCCGACGACCTGCCTTACAAGGCCATGGGCTGGCCCTACCTGGCCTACTTTGGCCTGGCCGCCAACATCTTCCTCGCCCTGGTCCAGGGCTGGACCTCTCTCTCTCCGTTCAAGGCCGACAAGTTTGTCGATGCCTACATTCTTCTTCCCCTCTTTGGCATCATCTATCTCATCTGCAAATTATATTGGCGAGGAGAGGACAAGTTCAAGAGAAGCTGGGACATTGACCTGGACAGCGGCAGGAGAATGGACCTGGATGCCAAGGGCGTCGTTCCCGATGACGAGCCCGAGATTGAAGCCCAGACAGAGAAGCTGCCTATCTGGAAACGCATCTGGAATTGGTTCTAGATTGCTCTTTCAACTTTGAAAGAGGAGGGATATTTTACCCCTGTTTTATAGAGGTACCATCTTTTTTCTTTTCATCCTTTTTAGTCCCTCTTGCGGGAGTACACATGGTTATGCATTTTGGCGCAAATTGGATTGGTTCGTCACTATACATCAGATACAGACAAGACTCATAACACCAGCTTGGCCATGCGGGGCGGGCAGTGGTACACGCGTTTTTTATTACATATGATTTTTTATATATTATATATTACAAATGCAATGCAAATCTAAGACTGGATATATTCGAGCCATCACATCCTTGCCACGTCTGACTGTGTAGCCACTATTCCTCGTCGCGCGGAGACAGCAATGCCACAGCGCGATCCACAGCTTCGCCGCCGAATACGAATACGTGTGTGCCAGCCTGGTCGAAGTCACCAAACGTGGTTGACTGCACGCAACCACTGCCAATTGGCGCATGTGCTTTGCCAATACGAATGTATTATCTGTGGTTTCAACTGGGCTCGGATTCACATTACCCCTGGATACCCTCTTGTGGTCTTGGCTGCAGAGAAGGCCTGGCAGGCATGATGTAAACTGGTAACCAGCTCCTGGAAAGTTTCCCTTTATAAGGGCTTAGAATTCCTCTTTATTTTTGTGTGTTTTTTCAAATCAATCTACTCTCTCCTTCTTTTACTTTCTTTAGGCTGTCTGGTCAGAGTTTACATCTCTTCTGCAACAATGGGGTCTCTACTACGCATTACGGCGTGGGCTGCTGCTCTACTCGTGCTGGCTGTCGTTGGTAATGCCCTTATCCAGCTCATTCCTAAGGGTAAAAGCGAGCCACCAAGAGTATTTCATTGGATACCCATCGTTGGAAACGCAGTCCAGTACGGTCTCGACCCTTACAAGTTCTTTGTCGAGTGTCGTGCCAAGGTAAGTTCAGCTTTCCCCAGCACAATGTATTCGCGAGTGCGAGACTGCTTGCTCACTTTCTTCCCCCAGTACGGAGACATCTTCACCTTTACCCTCTTCGGCAAGCAAATCACCTGCTACCTCTCCGTCTCGGGCAACGACTTTGTCCTCAACGGCAAGCACGCTGACCTCAACGCCGAAGAGGTCTACTCGCCGCTCACGACCCCCGTCTTTGGCGCCGACGTCGTCTACGACTGCCCCAATGCGAAATTCATGGAGCAGAAGCGCTTTATAAAGTTTGGCCTCACCCGCCCCGCGTTCGAGTCGTACGTCCCGCTCATCGAGCACGAGGTCCGCGGCTACGTGGCCACCGAGCCGAGCCTACAGGGCCGCGAGGGGACCGTCGACGTGGCGAGGGCCATGGCGGGCATCACCATTCTCACGGCCGCGCGCACGCTGCAGGGCGAGGAGGTGCGGGCGGCGCTGTCAGCGGAGTTTGCGGAGCTGTATCACGATCTGGACTTGGGCTTTAACCCCGTCAACTTTATCGTCCCGTGGGCGCCGCTGCCGCATAATCGCAGGCGGGACGCCGCGCATGCGAAGATGCGAGCGGTGTATACGGATATTATCAGGAAGCGGAGGGAGGGCAAGATGCTGGAGGGCCAGGACATGATTTGGAACCTCATGAACTGTACTTACAAGGACGGGAGCCCGCTGCTGGACCATGAGATTGCGCACTTGATGATTACGCTGCTCATGGCTGGGCAGCATACGTCTTCTTCTGCGAGCTCTTGGATCATGCTGCATCTTGCTTCGCGGTCTGATGTCACAGAGGAGCTGTATCAGGAGCAGCTGCGTGTGCTTGGAGAACCAGGCAACCCACAGTCGGGGGACCGCACGCTGCCGCCACTGCAGTATTCCGACCTCGAGAAGCTCCCTTTGCTACAAAACGTCGTCAAGGAGACTCTTCGCGCCCACTCCTCCATCCACTCTGTGATGCGCAAAGCGACCCGAACAATAGCTATCCCAGGCACGGAGTTCGTCATCCCGTCGGGACGGGTGATGCTCGCCTCGTCGACGGTCACTGCGCGCAGCGAAGAGCACTTTACCGACGCGCACGAGTGGAATCCGCACCGGTGGGACACGAGCAGCAAGAATCCTGGCGAGGACGAGGACGAGGACGCACGCGATGAGACGGCCGTCTCGAGGGGCGCGCGCAGTCCGTATCTGCCGTTTGGCGCGGGTCGGCACCGCTGCATTGGCGAAAAGTTTGCGTACGTTAACCTCGGCGCCATCGTGGCTACCTTGGTCAGGGACTTTCGGTTTTATAGCCTGCGTGAGGATGGCAGGCTGCCTGACACTGATTATGCGTCTATGTTTTCCAAGCCGAAGCAGCCTACGCTTGTTCGGTGGGAGCGTAGAGCGAGTGTGAAGGTTTAGACGTGACAGATGGTGAAGTGAATAGTTGCAATTGTAGTAGCTTTGATAGAAACAAATTTAGCCGACAAGAAAAATGCAAAATTGATTGATGAAGATTGACCATGAACGACCTTGACTCATAGTTTCACATGTTGCGGAGAATTAAAACTAAACCCCAGCTATCGTCTCAAGCTTGTCGAGATACCCGGAGGGGAATGCAGTTAGCTCGCCCCCAAGCTCCACCATAGCACCAGGGGGCGGGTACCTGGATAACGCCCACCAGGATGATCACCTCCAACCCGTCTCCTCTCTCCGACGAACACATACGTACCCCAACTCAAACATCCAGCCAAGCTCTCCCAATCCCACGACATCACCACCACCCTCCCATACGACACATTCGACGACACACACACTGCCACCTGCGAGCGACTTCGCCCTCCCACACTGCCGTCACATGTGTCACGAATCCCGCTCCCCACCACCAACGACGGCGCAACTCCCCGGACGGTCAACCACTGCTGCGACATCGACGGCTGCGCCGCACGGGTTGCAGTAACTGTTTCTGTTGCCCGCCCCAAGGGCGCCCCCCGTCGAGTGAATGCAGCCTCTCAACCCCTTTCTTGCCGCCTTCTTCCGGAGCCAGCTCGTCTCGCAGTGCGCGCCCGTCCACCACTACGTCCTCCTGGTCCCGGCGACGGACGTCCTCCTCACCCACCGCGAGACGGAGAGCAGCTCCTCCACCGGCGATGTCATTGCCTCGGAGGAGTTTCTCGCCAGCCATGTGCTGCGCATCCCGCCCACGGCGGCCGGCAAGGACGGCGTGCAGAACCTGAGGGAGGTCCGCGGCAAGGCGAAGCAGTTTTCGACGCTGAATGGCCGGAGCATCATTGTCAAGGATGCGTTTCTCTACAGCAATAAAGGTGAGGTGACGCGGTTACCGTATTGGTACGATATTGCATGGTGCTAACGCAATACCTTCCGATAGGCTTCAAATCATTGGCGCAAGCACGACTGCTCAGCGATACGACTTGGTACCCTGACGTGTTCGAAGCTCGACAATGGCTGGTCTATTATATATCGAAGCCCCTGGTCGGCGCCTGGGAAGAAGTCAAGATAATCCCGGCGATTCTTAGAACGAGCGAAGCCCGCACAGAGAGCGAGCCGAAACCAGTGACAAACGGCGAGGCGGCAGAGTCATCTGCGCCGAAGAAAAAGGACATCAAGAGCTTCCACGAGCTGCTCAATCATTTCCCCATGATTGCCAGGCAAATGCAGCCTGGTCTAGAAGAAATCTTTACCGAATTTACAACCGTTTTTCAAAAACCATTACCACCGCCACCATCCTCTCGAGAGATTCCCGATCCACAACCAGATGGCCCCATTGCGGCGGCCATGAGGCGGGCGAGGTCAAACAGCTTCAACCAAAGAAGCGTGCGGCCGGAAACTAGCTCTAGCAGCTTGCCAGTGACGGAAGACTTTTACGCCGAGGACGAGGAAGATGTCATGCGTGCTTCTCTGGAAACTGCGGTGACGACGGCGATAGACTTGTTTCAGGGAGTTGATAAACAGCAACTGTCTTTGCTTGGTGCGACGACTGATCTGACTGGACCTCTGTGTGAGAAGCTGATTGAGCGGTACATTGCGGAAAACGTTCACCACTTGTTATTTCAAAAGCTGTGTTCCCTGAAGCGGCCAGAGGACCTGGAACTTGAAGCCAAGATTCGACAGATGGAATACATTGACATTTCGCAACTTGGCCTGGCTCTCGACGGAAGTCCGAAAGCCAAGCATGACCTCATCATACAGCTTGGCCCTGCAACGGAAGAGTTTAGGAAGATATCCAACGCCATGAGCCCACAAGAAATGCTGGAGCTCTTGCTATCAACCATGAAGACCGTTTCGGAGTTAATGGGCATGCCGCAAGGGCCGGAAGGATCAGAGGAGCAATCAGCGGAAAAGGCCATCATGACGGTCAACGCGGATACCCTGGTGTCAATGCTGCTTTACGTCGTCATTCGATCGCAAGTACGGAATCTCCAGGCGCGGCTTGGGTACATTCGCAACTTCATCTTTGTAGATGACGTCGACAGCGGCGAGCTTGGATATGCGCTGAGCACGTTTGAAGCCGTGCTTGCATACCTGGTTATGGACTCTGCGGGCTTGCGACGAGCCAGTAGGAAGAACAGAGCTCTCTGGGAGGCGACGAAAAAGGGCAACATGACGGAATTACGAAAGATTATGGAGCCCAGCTCATCGGCCATTGAAAGTGACGACGAGATTTACGAGTCATCGCGGCCTAGCAGGCGTCCGTCGTTTACCTGGAGCTTTACCAATGGATCCTCTCGGAGGTCCTCGTTAGGCCTTACTTCGTCAGATCGCTTCTCGCTTGGATCGGACTTGAGCCATGTCTTTCCGTTCCAAGCTGAAGGAGGTTCTGCGGACAAGGGCCATTCGTTCCAAGTACCACGAATCAAAAAAGTCTCTATGGATACCCGAAGCATGTCCAGTAGCTCAGAAATCTCTTTCCATTCGAGGTCAACGAGCGTTGGCACCATTGGCAGCGCTCTCGAGGGCGATATTTCAGTTGAGCGTCTTGCGCAAACTGGAGACGCATTCGGAGAGTCTGTATTGATGATGGCTGTTCAAAATTCCCAGCTCGAGGTACTCAAGTACCTGCTGTCATTGGGCGGCTTTTATCCCATGGAGTCTGTGCTGGCCGATATGAACAATGAGGATACCACCTTGTTGAGCGCTGCGGTGCAGCTTGGTAACGCAGAAGTCATAGATACACTTTTGGACTACATCAGCTCGACGGCAACGCACGAACAGCTTCTTCAATATGTACGAGAGCAGGACATCTGGGGTCGAAGTATCGGGCACTACCTATTCAACTCTCCGTCGCTGATTACCCGCATCGGCTCGTTGATTCCGTGGCAACAGCATGACAAAAATGGCCAGACGCCGCTTTTTGCCCTCTGCAGATCTTATGATCACGCCGACTATTATAACATGGTGGAGGCTGGGCTCAAGGCTGCCAGAGCATGGCAAGGAGACGGCGCGCCTCTGCATATCGACGATCATGTTGACGGAAAGGGCAATACTCTTCTTCATATTATCAACGACCCACGCCTGGCTCTGCGAATCCTGCACTACTGCGACGTCGATGTCAATGCCACTAATGAGAAGCAGTTTACGCCGCTCATGGTGGCGAGCAAGTATGGCAGGTACGACATGGTGAGGTCCCTATTTGCCGACCCTCGGGTGGATTTGGGCGCCAGGGAGTCTAGAGGCCTCACCGCTGTTGAGCTTGCCAAGGATGAGGATGTGCGGAACAAGATTGATGATCTGGGTCTGTTCAGCATGCCTCCTAGCCAAGACGGGCGCATCACAGGCGTGGTTAGGGCATTCTTCGTGGAAGACGGCACCGTGCGCCTTGTTTTGAAATCTGCTGCGCCAACAGACCATGACAGCTATACTGTGACAACCAGTCGACGGTCGCTGTCAGACTTTGAACAGCTGGCGAGGCTATTAGCAGAGGAGAACCCTGCATCCTGGGTCCCGTCAATGAACGACACGAGGACGCCATTCCAGCTGCCCTCGAAGCCGTCACGGTCCGTGCTACGAGATATCCAGGGCAAGACAGACTGGTTCTTAAGGACGATGTTAAATCACCCGACGCTGGCGACGCATGAGATGCTGTGGGAGTTTTTCCTAGTACCAGAACTGCAACTTGGTACGATGGAACAACGAACCAAGTTGACGATTGAGGCAAGGCTGGAAAGAATCAAGGAAGAGTACGAGCCTGTTGAGGACTTGCGCGACGTTGAGCAGTTTGTCAACCACGCTCGCGAGATGGTGCGGAGCGTCAATTATGCTACAAAGAGCGTGACGAGACGTACGAATTGCGTCGGAATGGCCATGTCTGGTAAGTTGCCCTGCTGCCGTTTAGCAAAGTAATGATATTAACTCAGTGTTACGCAGACATGTACGACTCGCTCTCTCTACTCCATCGAGCCACCGCTACGGTGGCCTTTTTGCCGGATTCGCACAAGTCGGCTCTGGAAGCCTATGTCAAGGCAGCGCTGCCTACGCAGTCAAACCCAAACATTGCGCTTCACACTACATTGATGGCTGTACAGTCTACAGTGCAGGCGCTGCTGTCGGCGCTTGGACGGCCGACGACGATTATCGGGCAAATCATGGCGGCCAAGCGCGAGGCGGATAGGAACGAGGGCTCGATTGGCCGGTCGTCGCGATGGCCGCTTGGACTGCTGGACGACACGCGACAGCGGATGCAGGGTGAAAAGGAGAAGCGGGCGCACAAATGGCGAGAGGAGGCGTCGTATCTTTCGCGCGAGCTTCGGTATACGCAGCAGACGGTAGCGGCGGAGCTTGCGGGCTGGCAGAGCATGCACGACAAGATGGCCAAGCGGGCGATACGAGACTATGCGAGGGGCATGGTTCTGCAGGAGAGGATGCGGCTGGAGGGGATGACGAGGGCACTCCGGATGCTGAGAACCGGGCCCGCGGCGGAGGACAGGCAAGAGTTTCCGCCGAGGACGAGTCCAGCCATGAATGGTCATGGGTTTGAGTCTTAGCGGGCATATTCATATTTGTGCGGCGTCGACTGTGAACGAGACAGTTTTATTTTCTTTTGTTTTTTCTTTGCTTTGATTTCTACGGATAGCGACGGCATATACTTGGCGCTCGGGATCATGGGCATTAGAAAAGCCCGTTGGATTTACAAATTACATATGTTAGGATAGGGGGGTGTGAACAATCCATGTAGAGGGTTAGATGGATAACTGCAATGACATATTTCTCACAAGACCAAGGTCTGGAACATGCTTCTTGTCAACTCGTCAAGAACCGTAGTAAGTCAGTCCTCGGTGCCGAGCTACACTAACAAGCAATACGTCAGCCGAGGGATTCCCATCATGTTTCGAAACATTGTCCCAACCAGACGAATGTGTGGCGGACAGCGCCGGCCAGCCTTGTCGGCCGCGTGGGGTTTTGACTCTTGGGGTGAAACACGAAGTCCCCAGATGCCGTCCAAGGCAGGGGCAGAGCGGGAGGGCGGAAGCCCAATTGGGGCCCCCTCATCGGCGGCTAGACGAAACAAAAAAATTCCTCCTAGGGCGTGGGATGTACCCTCAGCTGGAAGTCTCTTACCCGCAATATGCGGAAATCACGAGAGGCAAACAGCAATTCGCGCAAACTCGAGAAAAGCGACGCGGTGAGGTTCACGCTCAGCAGCAAACACGAGAGGTACACGCTGCCTGTTGCTGCAGACGAGGCGCAACGCGACGAGCAAACGCGGGCGCGTGGTGAGGAGCCAATCATGGGCGTGGAGCCGTTACGCGCCACGCGAGGTGAGGCTGTGCGCGAGTACACGTAAAGGATCGAGTCTACTGTACGGAGCACAAAGAGGACATATGCGTAGCTAAAATAGCAAGTACGAAAAGGGGAGGGGAGTTAAGTACATAGCAAGTTTCGAACCAAAAAGGAGCATGTCGTATCGAGTTCCTGAATGGATAGTCTCCTAGTTTCCCGCCCTAGCCTACTCGTATAAGCTGAATCTAAGTCCCGCAAGCTCTAAGCGCCGAGCGGTTATAGCATCTGTGTAACCCGCGCATGCCTGCCCCCTTTCATTTTACGTTTGGTACGAAAAAGGGAAACGGCTTACTACAGTGTCATACGACAGATTCCTACTGGTCGGCGCTTAAAAGCTCTAGCTAGGGAGCAACTCCAAAATAGAAACTCGTGCCTGTTACCATGTAATTTCCCGTTTCGGGTAAGCATGAGCGCAAGCGCCGGGGGGAACCATATTGAGGCTCTGCACAGCCCCCAGCTTCCGTTTGGGTGCGATGGGGCCAATGGTAGGTTGTATGCGACCTGGTGCACGAGAATAGAAGTTCTTTTTCGGATTCCTTGATTATACAGTGAAATGTAGTATTGGGGGTTGAAAGTGTAGGCGGCCTGTGGCCTAGTGTAAGCCGCAATAAAAGACATTTATTCTGCAGCTGGAAGCGGGCATTTTTCCTCGGTAAATAAATGCAAATGCACGTCGCGTTGCTGTAAACTCAACTCGCGAAAATAATACGCTCTTCCCAAACCTCCAAACCTGCATCTCGCGATACCGTGTAGCACCCCGCGTCTTTCTCACCTCGCTCACCGTTCGCGATGCGCGCCCATCCCAGCCCAGCCTTCCACGCTCCACGCTGCGAGTGCCCACCTAGCCCGCTCACTGGCCTGCACGTCAGCCTGGGAGTTAACACACCCCCTGTCCCCGCGCCACGGCCAAAGAACCCTTGACTCATCGTTGGCGCCTGGGCTGGAAAACGGCTGGGTTCGCCGCCCCGACGAATCAGCGTGCGGCTACTGGTTTTTTGGCGTTGCACTGGCGTTGTTCGTGGTATCCGGTGCATCTCACGTCCGGCGAGATGCCCGTCGCCGCGCGCGTATACTTCTCACCCCATGTAACTCTGCCTACCAGAATACTATGTGATAATACTTGCATTCCCACTTTGGAGGTATGTACCTACCCATCCCAAGCACGTAACCTGCACCGTCCCCGTCGTCGCGCCCCGGCTGTTTCTTCCCACGATTGTGCACGACTTACACGCCACCCACACACCACACATCCGCGCCCATCTTGCATGCAAACCGCCCACACGCCCCCATCCAGCCTACCACGCCCGCGTTTCTCGCTTCTCGTCTTCGTCTCTCTCTTTCTACGCATACTAACTTTCGCGTTTCAGGTTTCGGTACCTGGATGACGGGCCGCTCGTCCTACCGGCCTACCCTTAGTCTCCCCCCACCATCCCACCATCCACATGAACTGCTGCACTCTTCACCGGTGGCCAGTCGATGGGCCTCTGTCAAGTACAAGTAGGCTGCTCCGTCCCTCCTCTCTTCTTCGGGATTCCCTTTTTTCTTCCTTTCTGTGCCAATCATTGTGCAGGCTCTGTTCATATTCCTAACCCTTTTCCCTTTTTCTCCTTTTTCCTCCTTGCTGGCTTGGGGCTTTGTTTCTGATTTGGACATTCCCCTCGCTCACATTTAATCCTATCAAATCCTCTCTTCGTCTTACACCCCGTCCGGCTCTCCTCACGTCTCCTTTTGCTGTTGTTTTTACCAACAACATACAGTTTTATTGTTTAATCATTGGAAACGAAACGACCTTCATTCTTTTTATTTTTCTCTGTTCAACCGCACCTACCCTGGCGCTGGCCGCGACCACTTCTTACACCACATACATCACCAACTTGTTCCAAACACTCAAACATATTCACTCACATACCGGAGCCGGTCTCTCATCTGCAACATACAAACAACATTAACATAGTTCTAATCAACTTACAACCCCTCCCTCAACAATGTCTGCGTAAGTTCCGCCCTCTCACCCGCCAGTTTCATCACCGCAGCCAAGCCCACCGCCGGCCTACTTCAGCGGCCTATATTCCCCCTTTCTCACTCATACCAGTTTCAAAAATTTATGCTAACTCGTCATCCAGTCTGGTAGCTGACGTCGCCTTTGACTTCTCCTTTGCCGACTCGCCGCCGTCGCTGGACGACCGCCCCGCCACCCCCGGCCAAGCCCACGGCGTTCCCATGGAAGCCGCCGTCTACTACAACTTTGACCCGTCGTTCCTCGACATTTCCTACAACAACGCTTCTCGCCATGTGCGCTCGTCATCCAAGGCGTCTTCCATTTACTCGACCATGTCGGCGGTAGACTCCACCGCAGAGTCCGCTTACACGGGCCTCACCACGCCTCCCCGCGCCAGCCCTCCCGTCATACACAGCCATGGCCCTCGTCTTCTACCCAAGATTCGCTCTCAGGACCAGGAACTGGCCGCTGCCGCCATCACACCCTCCTCTTCGCAGGCAATCTCGCAGAGGATGACGCCCCCTGCCACCGTGCCGCGCAAGAAGAAGCGTGCCACCCACGCCCGCAGCTTCACGAACCCGGAGACGCTCTCCAGCATGGTCAACATGTCGAGCATGTCCAACATGGCCTTTGCCCACATGTCATCCTACGCGCCCGGCCCCGTGTCCCAGGAACAGGCCATCTCCTACGCTGCTGCCCCCGCTTCGTCCTCGCTGATGTGTTCGCCCATGGGCATCGCCAAGGACATGTCTGCTCCTCGCCGCGCCTCAACCTGCTCCGCGGTAGACGCAGCCACGGACAACTACGGCTTCCCGCCTTCTTTCCGCCCCATGTCGTTTGTCACCGGCGGCTCAGATTGCAGCTCCCTGGCACAGAATGACGCTTCCCTCTACCAGTCGTATGCTCCGCGCGAAACATCGCCGCTCAGCATGGCATCCACGCCCGACCCAACCCCATCCACCACCCTCATGGCCTACCTCACTGCCCCCAGCCCAGCTGCCTCCCTCGTCCGCTCCATCTCCATGCCTCTCCGCGGGCCCAACATCAAGCACTACTGGTGGGACGTCCGAAACATCCGCCCCTGGACAGGCTTCAACCTCAGTACCGTCCTCAACCTCCCCGGCGCCATGGACCTGCTCAACACGCCCGTCCCGGCACCTCTCCTCCCGGAACCAACCCTCTCAGCTCGCCATCCAGAGACGGAAGCCTCCCTCCACAGCATCTATGCCTCCTACTACCTCCCCAAGCTCAACTCTGCGCTCGCCATCTCCTCCCACCGCCCGCTGCAGCTGTCGGTGCCAACCAAGATGCCAACCAACATGAGCGACCTCCTCTTCGTCGCCAACGCCGCCGGCGACTCCGCCACCGCTGCCGCCATGTTCGGCGGCAAGCCCTCGGCCCGCGTCGTCGGCATCGTCCGCACCTTTGACCGCTTCAACACCACCATGCGCCTAGACGGCAACATCAAGCGCGTCGAGTACCTCCGCGGCCTCTCCGCCATCCACCACGCCATGCGCGAGCACAACTGCCGCTACGGCTTCATCCTGACCGAGATTGAGCTCGTCCTCGTCCGCAACGGCACCGAGGCTACGCCGTTCTTTGGCGAGCTCGACATCACCTCGGTGCAGCTCAACGTTTCCGCGCCCGAGAGCGACCTGGCCCACCTGCAGCCCGAGTCCGTTCCTCTGACGGCGTGTCTGGCGCTTTGGGGCCTGTGTCAGATTGCTGGCGACGATGCCGGCGTCGCGCGCCAGGCGACGTACAAGGCCGACATTGGCGCGCCGGCAGAAGGCACGAGGCGCAAGGCGAGGGCGAGGGACTCGTGGATCCCGCAGCCGCAGCTTGCGGAGAAGAGGGAGGCAAAGAGGAGCCGTGGATGGGTGTGGCCCGAGGATGCGATTGGGAAAAAGGAAATGGGCAAGAGAGGGGTCAAGTATGCCAACATGTAGCAAGTGTGCAGGTCACGCTTGGGATGACGCGATGAGACATGAGGTATCAGATTCTATGCGCCATGGGATATAGATGGTAGTTGGCGAATGGCGCCAGTCTTTATATGTTTTAGTTTCTCCGGTTAACATAATTGATTATATATGAACAACATCAACGCAGTCTTTGCAAAACACAATTCACATGTCACGGTGATGGTAAAGGGACGTAGGATTTTGAACCAAGACCAGGCCTGTCACCAGACTGCTCTTGAAGTACATCGTCATTCCAGACTATCTATTTTATATAGCCATTCATTTTTCATCTCTCAAGAGCTCTTCTTTTAATTTTGCCAATGGGATATAATGATGTTTTAAAAAAATTGGTGTTTTTCATTTGGTTTGTTTTTTCGTCAAGGGTCCAAGGCAGATCTATGATTTAACCCTTGGCAGCACCAGCCTTGATGAGGAGAATGTCTCCGTCCTCAACCATGTAGTCCTTGCCCTTGGTCATCATCTTGCCCTTGGCCTTGACTTCAGATTCATCGCCGAGCTCCTTGAGGGTGTCGAAGTTGTAGACGATGGCCTGGATAAAGGTCTTCTCAAAGTCGGTGTGAATGACACCGGCGGCCTGAGGAGCCTTGGTGCCAGGCACGCGAATGGTCCATTGACGGACCTCGTCGGCGCCGGAGGTGAAGAAGCTGCCAAGCTGCAGCGACTTGCGCATCTGGGTAATCAGCTTGGGGAGCACCGAGGGGGTGCCAACGTTCTTCTGCTCCTCGAGCGACTCGGCCTCGGTCTCGAAGCGCGTCAGGCGCTCTTCGTACGAGACGGAGATGGGGATAATGGGGTCGCCCTCGGCGTGCTCCTTGATCCACTCGGCAATCTTGGGAAGGTGCTTGTTCTTTTTACGGATAAAGTCCTTCTCTGACAGGTTGACCAGGTAGACGACGGGCTTGGCTGTGAGGAGGAAGAGAGGGTTGATGACCTCAATCTATGTTTTGCTTCTTGTTAGCCTGTGTGCTTGTGCTTGGCTTGGCAAGAAAGACGTGTGTTGCATAAAATGGGGAAGGATATGCTTTGTTTCAGATCAAAAATTTATCTCATGACACCTCTTGCGTTGTTTAGGTGAGGCATTCGAAGAGCTGGGTTAAGTTGTCAGGCCATTGGCCTTTTGTCATCATGAAAGCATTCCTCTTGGTGGAGGTGGTCCGTGATTGTAGGGGATATGTAGAGCAAAACGAAAAAGAGACAAAAATGTAGCTTACCTCCTTGGGGCCCCAGGTACCCTTGCGAATGTCCTTGCCAGACTGAACGTGGGCAAGGACCTTCTCAATGACCTCCTGCTCCTGTCTGGCCTTCTTCTGCTCCAGACTTTGGCCACCCATGCGGGTCTTCTTCTTCTGGTTCTCGAGTGCCTTCTCGATGAACTCAATGTCCTTCAGACGCAGCTCCTCGCTGATAATGTCCAGATCTCTCGTGGGGTTGACATCACCCTCGATGTGGATAATCTCAGCGTCGTCGAAGCATCGTACGACCTGGAAGATGGCGTCGACGGCGCGAATGTGCGACAGGAAAGAGTTGCCGAGACCAGCACCGGTAGACGAGCCACGGGTCAGACCAGCAATGTCGTAGACCGTCAGGTTGGCAGGAACCCGCGACTTGGGCTTGTATTTCTCGCAGAGCCAGTCATAGCGCTCGTCGGGAACAATGACGCGAGCTTCCTCGGGGTCAATGGTTGCGTATGGGAAGTTCTGATCAAGGTGTCAGGAGGGTCCTCGGATTAAATAATTTTTTTCTGGCTCAGAGCGGGCCGGGAGGGTCATACAGCAGGGTTTCCCAGGTCGCACTTGGTAATGGCCTGGAACAGAGTGGATTTTCCGACGTTGGCGAGGCCGACCTAACAGGGGGGCAATGGAATTAGCAACCGAGCGAAAAAAAAGTGAGCGTCTTGTTGACCCACGCTGTTCGCATGGGCCTTGAAGTGGACAACAAACTTACAATACCAGACTTCAGGTTGTTGCCGGGTCTGCCCAACGGGATCTTTTCCTCTTGAACTGCCTTCTTGGGGGGCATCTTGGATTTCGTCCGGGAGTAGCTGCGGACGGAGACGTATAAGGCTATGCGATGGCTTGTCGGACAGAGTCCAAATGCTGCAGGCCGAGCTGCGCGGGGGAGGAACGTGGGGATGCAAGAAGCGAAGGCGACGACGGCCCGGGGCGTAGGGCGAGACGTCGTGGCTGAGGGATCTGGCGCGGTGCCAAATCGAATATCAGACGGCGTCTACGGCTGGCGTGGTAACGAGGAGGAGGGAATTGGCGACGCCTGCGGACGGACTGCGACAGGCGGGCGGGCAATGCGTGCGAGAGTTTGAGGAAGAGGGATGAGGAGATTCTGCTCACGCAGGTAGGTAGGTGGCCAGTAAGGTGTCGTGGTGGGTGCGAACGAATTTTTGATGCTCCCCACCCCACCACCCAATTATTGCCCGTAGCTGCGCTTCTGTGCACACAATCCAGTGCAAGCCCGCAAATGAACCGGAGCGGAACCAGAATTTACCCGGCATTTTGTGCAGCCGCCGCCAGCAATAGTGCAAGGTAAGCAGCATCTTGTGCAAGTTGTACTCTGTGTGTCCACCCAGTGCGTCATTCTGGAGCTACCCTGGTCGCATGCGCGATGCTACCCTGCACGCGACGCGAGAGTGTCCGTGATGGGTTGCATTGGCGTAGTATTGGCTTGGGGCAATTGGAATTATACATAGATCGCTTTTGCTTCTCCTGAGTGATTAACTTGTGGCGGTTTATTGGGTATTGGCCGGTACTTGGTGCTGCATAATAGTGTGTCAGGTGGATGCGCAGGCCGGCTACACAAACAGATTAAGTCTGCACGAATCGGCACTGTCTTGACAATGAAATAATTATTTTAGGAGTAGCACCAGTCAATTGCTGCATTATCAAACAAACTGACATGCGCCGGCCCCAGCCCAGCTGCAGCAGTATATTCGCCCAAAGACACAGCGCCGGCCGATCATTTGGGTCAGCCGGTCAACCGGCACCGCCGTTCGCGTTTGAGCACCAAGACCGGGGACGCCACTCATAGGCCGGCATCACCCCCCACGAGGCCGACTTCGTCATCCATCAGTTCAGCCTTCCTAGAACACAGTAATTACCTCTCGACTGCAGTAACCGGCAAATACATCAACGCTCCCCATTATTGACTCACTGGATACCATCGCGCATCACTGCGCACCTGCCTCCATCCGAGATTCCTTGCGCCAGCGCTCACAGCTAGCGGCGCCTCGATCTGCCCGATTCCGCCACAGCCGAGCTGAGACAACCTCCGTCCTCGCAGAATACCAGACTCGCCGCGCCTAAAAATGCCGTCTGGGCAGCAGAGACAATCGACCAACAGCAGACACCGGTCGACGCTGTCGCTACAAAAAACGGAAATCATAATCAATGTATATGATTTGTTACCGGTACGTCACCACTCAATCGCTCCAAGCTGCTGGGCAGCCAGCAAGCAACCAACTTGGCTAACGGCGTCGCCTACAGCCTGGACGAATGTCATCAATATTATGGACAATCGGAACGTCTGTACTGCACACAGGTGTCGTCATCAACGGCCGGGAATACGCATACGGTGGCCACGATAAGCGCGGCCTGACTGGCGTATATTGGACGAAGCCGAAAACAGAACCACCCGGCGGCACCTTTAAATGCGAAATCCTACATGGCTTCACACTAGCGACACAAGAAGAGATTGATGCGACAATCCGAACCGCCTCCGACCAGTTTCTCGGAACGGCGCATAACCTGCTGACGAAAAACTGCAACCACTTTACATCATACCTGTGCAAGAAGCTCACCGGCGACCCGGGGCCGGGCTGGCTAAACCGAGCCGCTAGCATCGGGCTGGCATTCCCTTGCGTTGTACCGAGAGAATGGATTGAGCCGCCCGAGTACGATACGGTCGATGGCGAGCTCCTTGACGATCAAGACGCGGACGAGAACTCGCGGATGCTGAGACAGAGTCGGCCACACCTGCTATCCGAATCGACAGATGAAGATGAATGGGACAGCGAGGAAGAAAGGCGCAGAGGTGGCAGTGGGAAAGGGAAGCAGGCCGTCCGGGAAAATGGTGGATCGGCCTCCAAGAAGACTCGACGATGAAACGTCTGTTGCGAATTTTGAGCGTTTTTCTCTGCATTTATGGCAAGTACGGCGTTGGCTAGGAGTCAATTTTTGGCAGTTTAGTTTTTCAAGACTCAATTCTCACGTTGCAATTGCTGTATTCGTTGTACATGAGGCGGCCAGAGGTATTGTCCCAAATTTTGGGTATCGTGTTGATGCTATGGTTTATAGTGTAGCCAATACAAAATTACAGTACAAAGTTTTGCACACATTCGCCGCGTGCCACCCCCCAATACCGCTCTTACAGACGTCTCGGCGCCTTGCTTCTCGTTCCTCCAAACTTGACACGAGTCGAGTCGGCAACGCGAACAATCTTGTCTCTCAGAATCTTGCCCTCCGGGCTCAGCAGCACCTTGATCGCCGCCTCACGTCCCTGGCCAAATCCTCGCAGCACCAGCTCCAGCTTGTGCATCTTGGGCGGCCAGCCGGTGTGTACCAAACGCTCCAGCACATATTTGGTGACCGAGTATGCCGAGTCAAAGGTGCCTCGCCGCGACTTTCGGAAGCCCAGGTTCCCGCTCGACATGGAGATGATGGGCTCGCGGCTCGGCTTCGTGCACGTAACGTGCGTATTGTGTTTATGAGAGTAGATGTGTAGGTGGTATGGTTCCAGCTCCTGCTTCTTCGGCGTCTTGGCCGTCCCTTGCCCGCCGGACAGCGCGCTCGTGTCGATGCTCGTCTTGTTCAGCGCCTGGAAGACCATGTGTTGTGAGAGGTTGTTCATGGAGCCGCCCTCTGAGCCGGAGCTTGCGCCGGAGCTGCCTGGCTGCGCTGCGCCGTAGATGCTCTGCAGCAGGAGCCCCTCGGATCGGGGTCGGGCATTGATCTTCTTGGCCGGCGCCGGCGTCGGTGTCGATGTCTTGTCCTCCTCGCTGCGAGCGCTGGTGTGTGATAGCCAGCGACTGTGGGCTGGGCAGGTAGGCGCAATGGCCTGTGATCGTCGGAAAAGCGACTGCGCCGCGAGGCGAGTCGTCAATGGCCTGCTCATCTTGAGGGCATCACCGGAGGGAAATAGCTTCACAAGGTCAGGTCGAGAAAGTGTGCACGCCCATAATTTTTCCAAGCCGTACCAAAGGAAGCGCCTGGAAAGGTTGGCAGGGGGGCCGAGTCAGAACGTTTTTTCTGCCGCGGTTTTGCCGCGCCGCGAGTCCGACACCAGCCGAAGTCGCCTACCACCCCAAAATTTCCTTCACGCCCGCCCAGCTCCGACCACCCCCCGTTCAACCCTCTCACCCTCGCCTCTCTGTCCACGAGCAGGAGTTATCCCGCGTGGGCTTTTTTTGTCGTCTGTGTTGTTTAAAATGAACGCCCTCGTTCGAAGCGCCGGGCGCGCAGAGACCGCCCTGCCCAGGGCAGCCTCCCAGCTAGGCCAGTCTCCCAGCAGATCTGCCGCATACAAGAGATTGGCTTCGCAGCTGTCGCAGACCAGCAACCGCAATGCGTCGGCCGCCGCTGCTTCAACAACTTCCGCTTCCGCCATCCTCTCTCCTCTCCGCTCCCCCTTTCTCCCCACCGAACTGCGATTCGCTACCGGCCAGCACGCTAGGTATCTTCACATGAGCGGCCGAAGACTACAAGAACAGAAGCCAAAGGAAGAGTCTGCCGGTGCTGCCGCCGAAGGCGCCGAAAAGGACCAGGCGAAGCCCGCAGAGGAAGAGGGCAAGAAGGCCGAGGACGGCGAACAAAAGTCAAAGGCCGAAGGTGAAGGTGAAGAGAATGGCGAAAAATCCGAGGGCAAGGAGGAGAAGAAGAAGGAAGACGCTCCTCCTCCCCCGCCCCATGGTGATAAGACTCCTTGGCAGGTATTCATGGATACCATGAACACCGAGTTCCAGGCCTCCAAGGAATGGAACGAGTCGACTAAGCAGATTGGCGCCGCTGCGCACCAGTTCAGCGAGAGCGAGTCTGTTCGTCGCGCCAGAGAGGCGTACGAGAAGTCGACTGGTGCCATGTCTTCCGCCGCCGGCGCTGCTGTCAAGGGTACGGCTGGTGCTATTGGAAAGGGTGCCGCATGGACCTGGGATACGTCTGTCATGAAGGGTGTCCGCAAGGCTGCCAACGTGACTGGTGACGCAATGGACAAGGCCACCCGCCCCATCCGCGACACGGAAGCATACAAGAATGTCAAGAATGTCATTGACGATGGCAGCTCATCGCGATATGGCGGTTGGGTCGAGAAGGAGGAGCGCAAGCGCCGACGTGAACAGTTCGAGAAGGAGCGCGGCGGCAGCCAGGTTCTCCAGGAAGACCCCGAGTAAGTAAACCAATGCAGCTCGTCACTTCATTTGATAGGCAGAGAAGCTAACTACCAATTCAGAGCTGGTACAAATGTCACCCTACACAAGGATGCGGCTTGGAAGGAGGCGTGGAGAGACTTCCGCGACCAAAACAAGTTTGTCCAGGGCATCTTCAGCATGAAGGGTAAATACGAGGAGTCTGAGAACCCTCTCATCTCCACCGCACGAAGCATCACCGACCGCATCGGCGGATTCTTCGCTGAGAACGAGACTGCCATGGTCATCAAGAAGTTCCGTGAGATGGACCCCAGCTTCCAGAATGAGACTTTCCTCCAGGAGCTGCGAGAATACATTCTTCCCGAGGTCCTTGATGCCTACGTCAAGGGTGACACCGAGACGTTGAAGCTGTGGCTCTCTGCCGCACAGTTTTCCGTGTACGAGGCTCTGACCAAGCAGTACCTGCAGCAGGGCATGAAGTCTGACGGTCGCATTTTGGATATCCGCAACGTCGACATCCTCCGAGCCCGTATGCTCGACCCCGGCGAGATCCCCGTCTTCATCATCACCTGCCGAACGCAAGAAGTGCATGTCTACCGCAAGGCCAAGACCAATGAGCTCGCTGCTGGCATGGAGGACAAGGTCCAGCTCGTAACCTATGCCATTGGTATCACGAGGCTTCCCGAGGATGTGAACAACCCGGAGACCAGAGGATGGCGTCTCATTGAGATGCAGAAGAGCGGACGAGACTGGTACTAAGTGTTGTTTCCTCGTGAAACACAAGCACAAAATACGAAAAAAGCATCAAGCCTACGGAACTGAAGGGAAAGGAGTTATTTTTTGTTCTTGAATCCCTGTGTTATACTAATCTGTACAATATACCAAAAAAGCATGTGGAGGAAAATGTATGCGTCGTCTGACGCTTCGCTGTATAGCAATGGAATGGCGCGAGATTGAGCTAGGAGATCAATAGCATTTTTACTGGGGAAGAAAACACCGCTCTACTTGCCTCACGGACAGAGGCCACTGTATTTATGATGGGAAGATTATTTGTTGGGATAGAAATAGATGGAGAGCCGAGCCACGGCGACTTAAGCAAATAAAGTATATCATTGAGGATGGTTCAATCTATGGGCTAAAGAGCTATTCGTTACGATCCGTTTCCTTGATCACAGGGCTTCACATTGTTACTACCAGTTGCAGCACTCGCTTGCCACTTTTACTGATCCCGTTCCTTCAGAATAGTCCTCACCTCTATCAACGCCTTACCAAGCAGATTCAATCCCCATTTCTCGTAGTTATTCGCCGCTTTGGAAGGCGAGAAGCCGACACCCCATATTCTGTCAAAAGGGCTCGCCTCGACAATGAGCTTATCCCCGGTAGCGAGCAGCATATCCTTCAACGAGCCCTCAAGCAAGGGCGCATCGTCCTTTGCGCAGGTCCCCTGGCGGAACCCCTCCTCGGTGATAGCGTTGGTGAACTTGAGAAGCGTTCCGTTGCGGACAATGCGCTCACGCTCCGCCGTCCATTTTGCGTCGTCGAAATTGCGCACTTTTCGCCCCAGGGCCTTGACTTCGCGCGGGTGCCCGGCGTCCAGGATCTGGGCTGCTACTTCTGCGTCTCCAAAGAGCACGGCTTTGTGGTACATCATGTAGCTGCGTATAGTTAGTCATTCCAACCGTTCTTCACGATATGTTGTGCTCGCATCGTACTGCTCAGCCGACTTGTAGACTATCTTGTCATCTTTATCATCTTCGAACGGGCAGTAATACCACTGGGAGAGCCAGCCGAGCGACTTGTTGCCTTCTTTCCAGAAGTACACTGCGTTTTTGAGTTCTTCTTGGGTATGCATGATCGTGTTACTCCGCTCTGTAAAGTTGTACTATGATCGAATTCTTGCAATGATAATGAAACAACAAGATTCAATGATTTATATGAACAATTTTCCTGATATGAGAAAGTCTTCATCAAGCATAGATTATCTTTGACCGTGAATGGTGGCTGGTGCCTGGGTCCAGGCTCTGGGGCTGTGCGCAAAAAACGCCTAGGGACCTGTGATGATTCACACGGCGACCCCTACGCTAGCCCAATGAGGTTCGCAGCGGGGCCTGGAATTTACCTTTCTTGGACAGAACGATTAAGTTCTTTCGCTATATTACTAAAAATACGACGGTACGAGTAGCATGAGAAGGTAAGCACTCCGTACAGAGTAGGACGACACTGCGAATAATGTGACGCGCTCTTTGCCGTGTTAGTATGCACGTGCTCCTCTTCCTAATACACCTTGGGTGTGATTCATGAACTTTGATGAATATATTGAAATATATATGCTCCTAAGATCTAGTAGCACTTTCGTTTATGAAGCCAGCCAAGAGCTCTTCGAAAGAAGCAGGCAGTCCACCGTCTGAAATATCTGCTATCCATTGCGTCAAATCTGTCGAGCCTCCCTGTTCTGTAGCACTCGATGACGACAGTGCAGGTTTGCCAACCTCGGTTTCGATAAGCATCGTCATGGTCCGTGATGCGAGTGCCTCAAAGATGTCGCGGTAAGGCTCCACAGGTTCGTGCCATTGCGCCATGAGCACGAGAACAACAGTGCAGGCTGTACACGTACTGCTTACAGCATCTTGTCGCGTTGCCTCGCGGACGGCGGCAGAAGACCATAGGCAGTGTAGATAGGTTAACCCGGCAATGAAGACGGTATGAAGGGCACCCCAAGTAAATGTTGTCTTTCTGCTGAGGACAATAGTGCGAACACCATGACAAAGCTCAGACGCGGCTTTGAGAGACTCAAACATGGCCTTCTCAGAAGCTCCTCCACTAGGATGTGTCAACTGGCCTCGATATAGATACAAAAGTGTGTAATTATGACAAAATTCGTACCACCAGTCTGAGGTAAAAATAGACAGGGTGTCTCCCGTAGGCGGCGGGATGGGTGGGAGGGTAGCCTTGAGCGCATCCATTTCGTCACGGAGATCATCCACTCGACGCTGATATGTGGGGTGAGACGGAGTACTTGTTGAAATATCAGAATAAAGAGAGACTTGAATTTTCCCCCACAGGCTGCGTATGCGAAACGTTTCCAGTCCTTTGGTCAAGGATGTCGGCGGAGCATCCGGCGCTCTGGTGTTGCGCATGATGCCGTGGCTAGAGATATAGGCATCCTCAATATCAAGCGGATACTTAATATAAATAATTAGATATTACTTGTTAAATTAAAACAACGTGCACGCACCTCGCAGTCAAATTCCTGATTTTGCAGCGCCAAGGGTCGGCCTAGGATGCAGGCACACATACAATCGATGCTCCAAGCGGACCAGAACACACGCTTGCGCATTTCAAGTCGGAGAGGGTCTGACACCAAGCCGGTAGCTTTTTGGCGGCGGTGATAACCTAGCTCAATACATTGACGTAGTGCCAAACCTGAGAATCGCCTGCACAATGTTAGCTACCAGTGTGCTTGGATGTGTATACTTGCAACTCACCACACCGAGGTGCCAATGGGAGACCGAATCGAGTATACCGCAAAGCACAGATAAGCTTGTATAGATTCCAGATTCTCCAATTGCAAAACATCATCAAGGTATAGGTGCGCCGTAGAATATAATTGCTGGCTCCTAGTTAGCTGAGATGCAGTGGGAGAGCCTGACACTACTTACCTCTGAGGAATATCCCAAATTTGGTAAGAGCAAAGCCCCAATAGCATATACCTAATTTATTTATAAGTATACAACTCCCCAAATTATGAACTGAATGGGGCACTGATTTACCATGTACAAGAAGAACAGTGAGACAGTACTCAGCTGCCAGATATCCGTTACCTCAGACGGCAACAGCTTCATTTCCCATAACCTAAATGTTGGCTCGTGAAGAAAGGGATACTGGGGGTGTATATGTTGGAAATAGGCATCGCTAAGTTTTATACAACTTTCAGAGTCCGGCAAAAGGCAGTGTCCGGGCATCGGCTCATCCCGTGATTCAGTACGGCGACGGTCCCGGTTCCGCCTAGGAATCGACCGGAGGAGAGCAGAGTTAATTACTCGAGAGAATCCAACGGCAGACGAGGGTCCCAGATAATGAGGTTCTGCACCTGCAGCGACGCTTAGCATACCAATTTCGGTGGCGAGATCGTTAACTTCGGTCTCGTCATCGCTAAACTGGGCTGTTGTCGGCTGTCTGGCGCGGGTATGGGCCGAGAGCTGATCATCTGGTGTACGAAGGAGACTGATTGAGTGGTTTTGGTCCTTTTGCAGATCATACGATGTGTCTGGACCTTGCTGTTGGAGCTGTAACGCAGCTTCTAACTGGGCGACACGCTGCTCCAAAGTCTCGAGATAATTGCGTGGTTGGTGACGTTTGGTTGCCGGATCCTCCACCAAACACACTGAGTAAATTAGACTTTGCAAGACATGTTAAGATATAGGTAAAAGATTTCAGCTAACCTAGATTCAGCCGTTGACAGTTTGCACATGCCGGAATTTGATCATCGCACTGGCCATCGATGTTAGCCAGAGTTCTGTCAGCATCCCGTAGCAGGGGCTGGATGGCGAGAATCGTCTTACTCGTAATTTTCTATCCTTGCAATTAATGCATGCCACAAGCATTCTATTACCCGTGCGCCTTCGCTGCACTTCTCTCGGTGGACGCCGTTGCTGCATTGGTGCGGTGTTGATCGAGTACCGGCGTATGCAAGTGTCCGAGTATAAGCGTGGAAAGTCCAAGGCGGGACAGCATGAGCTTTAAGGCTGGTGCTTCCCCGTAAAATTTGTCAGCTAGACCTCTGTAGTCCGCTAAATCGCACGTCAGCACAGGTGACATTAGAGGCCTTTACGCCACTAAAGCCCCCTGTAGGCCGCCATCGGATGTTTCTCCAACGGCTGACTCGTAAGAGAGTGATCTACAAGACTGGCTTCGGGACTGCCAAATTACGGCATTCATGCACACAATGAAAAGTAAGAGCCTTCAACACAGTAAAAATATGGAGAAACAAGGAATAAATTCATGTTGATACAGATATTGTCTCATACGCTATCTTTCTCGGTGCTCGATTGTTTGATGGGTTGGCTTAACATCATCATCGTCAGACCTGAAGAAAGTATTAGAATCAGCGTTGTTTATCACTTGTCCATATTGGTAGATGACTTACATATCACCTTGTTGGCGCTCCATATCCCGTGCCCATCGACTCTTTTGTGATCTTTTGTGTGCATTGAACCACGGTCCAGTGAAGACGTCATCTACCTCTTCTACGCTCAGGCCGGCCAGTTCCGGCACCATGAAGTACACGTATACGATGGCGATGAAACACCATGCAGCGAAGAATAGAAAAGCTCCCCAGTTGTCAGTTGAAGAGAGAAGCGAGGGAACGGCAAAGTTCATGGCAAAGAAGAAAAGCCCTAAGGGACAATCGTTTAGTAAATCGAAGTCCAATGAAATGCAGTGGAGGTAAGGCAGAAACGACTTACAATGGAAGCACTGAGAAAGCGCTCCACCAAATGAGCGGAGGCGGTTCGGGAACAGCTCACCCCCAAATACGTAAGGGAGGATAAAGAGGCCTATACGGCACATTAGCATATTATACAGCACGTCATATTTCCGGGGACTTACCAACTGCGTATCCAAATGCGTGGATAAATAAAGCGGCTAGTGCCGCCTGGCCGGCCTCCGGGCTAGCTTGACCGGCCTGCTGGTACTTTAGATAGACCCCAAGATATATGTCGGATATCATTTGCAAAGCGGCGCCAGTAAAGAGAGAAGTTCGCCTTCCAAGAGCATCAACAAAGAAGAATGACGCAATAAGCGTAAAACAAAGTTTGGAGAAGCTGTACATGCCGCTGAGAAAGAGGCTCTCTTTAGTGCCACCTGCTTTACCCAAAAGTCGCAGAATAGGCACGACGTATGATGTAATTGAGTTTGCACCAGAGAGTTGAGCCAAGGCGTAAGTAAAAAGGCTTTGCTGCAGGCGTCTCAGATTCGCCTTGACCGTAAACATTTCCTTGATAACGCTTAGGGTACGGGACGAGTCTTCACCTCCCAGATCAAGCTCTTTTTGGACAGAGTCTTGAATCGCGTGTAGCTCGTTCTGTACCCGCGGGTGATCTGCTGGAAGACCACGAAGCTTCACAAGTGTTGCCACTGCCTCTTCCTGGCGCCCGGTAATCCACTGCCATCGAGGCGACTCGCAAAGGAAGAAACTGCCGACCATGAGGATGGCGAAGAATACTATTGGCGAGAACATGACAATTTGGTACTGCAACCGGCTCGTCGGGATATGCGTATACACGCCGTACACGCAGAAGACGGCGCACACCGACGCGAGTGTCATAGCAACGCTAAACCAGACGGCAAGAAGCCCGCGTATTTCTGTCGGGGCAACCTCAACAATAGACATGGTACCGGTGACCGTGAGGGAGCCAATTCCGAGCCCAGATATCACTCGTGAGACATACAAGCCCGCCAAAGTTGGAGTGAGGGCAGCGACGAGCTGTCCGATACTCCAAATTGTCACATATATGCGCCATGACCACAAACGACCAACGCGGTCGTTTATAAAGTAGGAAAAGAGGCCACCGGCCCCCGCTCCGAGGTAAACGATGGACACATAGTACCGTAGGGAGTCAGCCTTTGCGTTGCTGAATCCAAAGTGATTCTGAAAGCCAGGGAGGTTTGGAATGACTGAGGACGAGCCCTGATCCCAAGCTGTATGATAATTAGTAATTAAAACAAGATCGTATTATATATAAGAGATTTAACGTACTCAGTGGAATAGACGATGTTGCATACAAGGCTGTCGATAGCAAAAGGTGCTTGTTGAATATGACCTCGCGGGGAGCCTGTCGAATCGACCTTGCATACTTGGCCAAGGTAGACTCGGAAAAGAATTTGGAAACGTCCATGTTCAATATCAATGATATGGAGAGAATAATCTGCTTGAAACTTGCTGTTCAAAGTCGCGGCAGCAGAGCCGTCTTTATGCTCTCGGTATCCACGCGGTAGTTCGTTCGGTCAGCAGGGTTTCCCCAGACTCAACTACCCCACATTTGCAACGCTGCGGAGATATTGTCCAAGATAACCTCATATATTTCGAGCATTACTTGCTACCGGGAAGAGAAAGCGGGGAATAGAAAGTTTTGTTTCCCGTCATAGCCGATAATGTTTGCGGCTTTTGGTCAAAGAATATAAAGACGTTGCCGACTACGGGCTTCGGAAGAATACGACGAGCCAATGGGACGAGCTGGCTCCCCTAATGGGGGGTCCGTTTGAACGCCACCATGAGCCTGGGTGACAGGTGATCCCGGAAGAATACGACGGACCAATAAGCCCGCGGCATTGCGTGCGGGGGAATAGTTCGGACGTAATATGTAGCATGTTTGAACGAGTTTGGCAGCGTCACTTACACGGAGCTATCCGACCGTCCAATCGGTACGTGCAGAGATGGGAATTATTAACTAACAGATTCCACTGGTTGGTCTAGCACAGAATGGAGCGTCGGAGTTGAACTTTAGTACACCAATGCATCTCATTGTACATTAAAAAGAAGGCAAATTCGCAAACCCCTTGTATACGCCACTCGTCATCTACCAGGCTTAATATTGTTCGTTGAGCTTCCTCCTTCCGCGTTGCATCACACCCTCTTTGTGTAGCCATGGCTCCTTCAAAAATCACCAAGACCTCCCCAATAATCATTGTAGGGGCAGGTGTTTTCGGCTTGAGTACAGCGATGCATCTCGCTAAACGCGGTTATTCCAATGTCAAGGTTCTCGATAAACAGCCGTATCATAAAACACTCTACTCGTATGATCTAGGCTGCGATGCCGCGTCGGCTGGTGAGTCTGAGTCCCATTCTGTTACTTCTGAATATGTTTCCTAAAGAGATGGGCTAGACATGAATAAAATCATGCGTGCCTCGTATGGTTCGCAGATCGAGTACCAGAATCTCGCCTTGGAGTCTATTGCCGAGTTTACACGATGGAACGAAGAGATACAGAGTGGCAAATCAGTTCCACCTGGCTTCACGACGTCAGATACTATTTTCTGCAACAATGGCAACTTGACCATGAACGACGACGAGAGTCTCACGCAGTTCGACGTTGAAACCATGAAGAACATGGCTGCAGTCGGCTTAACCAAGAGTCAAATTGTGCTAACGAATCCGGCCCATATTGAAGAAGCCGAGAAACAGGGGTACGGATTCGCCATTAACCCTTTCCGTAGACCAAGTGCAGAAAACTTCGGCCTTCTTGACACCAAGGGCGGCATGGTCTATGCAGATCGTGCGTGTCGCTTTGCGCTGCATCATGCTGAGCAGCTGGGTGTCAAGCTGGTTCTGGATGCCAAAAAGGGAGCATTGTCGAGACTATTGTATGCCTCCAACTCGAATCAAGTAACTGGTGTCCAGACTGTCGATGGGAAATTGCATCATGCTGCACTTACGATCATGGCCTGCGGTGGCTGGACACCGAGCCTGGTTCCAGAGCTGGACGGTTTGTGTGAAACCACTGGAGGCTCTGTAGCAATTTTCCAATTGCCTACTGGGAATCAAGAGCTGTGGGATCGCCTCGCGCCAGAGAACTTTCCCACTTGGAAGTATGTACCTCTAACATCTACAGTTAATTTTACACTGCTAACGACGATAGATATAAAATTCGTGACGGCGCAGCAGGGGGCCTCTATGGCTTTGCACGAGACTCCAAGGGCTGCGTCAAGATCGGATACAGGGGAACAAAGTACACCAACCCCCAAACCCAGGCAGATGGCACAGTCAGAAGCGTTCCCATTACACGCTGGACGGAAGAGGCGACGCGACAGCTCCCTCAGCAGGCAGCAGACGCCATCCGGGGATTCGTGGACAAGTTCATTCCGGAGCTTGGATCGTGTGCCATGAAGTCGCGCCTCTGCTGGTACACGGACTCGTTTGACAACCACTTCATGGTAGACTTTGTCCCTGGAAAAGACGGCTTGATGGTTGCTACAGGAGGAAGCGGCCACGGTTTCAAGTTTCTCCCAAACCTCGGCCGTTTTGTCGTGGATAGAATCGAAGGGATTGAGGACAGCACGGGACTGTTGAAGCACTGGAGATGGAGAAGCTTGGGGTTCTCTCAGCAGCCATTTAACAAGTTAATGCAGGGTATGGGCAATGACAAGAGCTTGCACAAGCAGGCGTTGACAAGAGAGGATAGTCTAGATGGTAGAACGAGTCGCCTGTGAACTGTACCAGGTGCAGAAACGGGCAGGAACCCAAGCAGAAGGGAAAGTTGGCATCGTGACAGCCCGAATCCAGCTAGATAGATATGCCGAGCTATCACGGCTCTAGAAGTAACCAATATGATGCATTTGAGACGTAACTGCTCTGTTTCCTCTCAGTGGGCCAGTCCGGGAGAATACGGGGAAGAACTCAGAGATCGGCTTGTAAGTGACTGGCAGATGCGGTAGGGAACGCCGTCTCTATGCCTTTACGCATTCGGTAGTTTGCGCAGGCTTACGTGTGCAGGCTATGAGAACCATTGATTCATCGCCTGATTTTGTCACATGCATTGCGTGAGTATTAATTGCTGAGCGCATCATAATCATGTCAAAATCAGCAACGCGCGGAGGTAGATCCGACGGTGTAAACTCGGCAACGACGAGACTCGTGCCATGGCCCCGGGGAATAATTCGTAAACCGGTCTGGAACGTTTCAACCATAGTCGCACATCTCGGCACATACATATAAGACGATATATGCTGTTAGAAACTAGAAATGAGCGGCGAAGAGCCCCCTCATTCCCCTTGGAGAAATGCTCAACAAGAAGCGGTATCAGCCGACGACCAGCCAAGATACGAAAAGCAGGAGCCTCCACTTCGGCATTGTAAACGCTTCCCCATTTGGCGCCATGAAAAAGGAGATTACAACAAGATGCGGGGAAAGCTTTAGCTTTTAAAGGGTCAACCATGTTGAACGATGGTGGTTATCCAAATCTGACGAAATAGGAAATCTTCTCCCACACGGGCGCGGTGCTCGGTCAAGACCCGCCTCTCCCGGGCGTTGCCTGTCCGTCAATAGCATGTCCGGGGCTACCGGGGAATTAAAATGCCATTGCGAGCATCGTGGCGACAAGGGCCGCCTAAGCTGCTCTGATGCACAATGACGGCTTTCGCGGGCATATGTGGCACAAACCATTGGCTGCCAGATCCCTCTGCATGGAATGGTTCAGCCTGGCCCAGGCCTTCAACTCTATAAAAAGTTGACCAAACTGGGTAATGGACGCCGGACATCCCACGATTAGCGTCCCTAATTTTCTGGGGAAGCCATGACGTCCACCTCAACCACGGCGCTAGCTTCCCATTTTGCGGCGCGACCAGCCCCCCACCACCGATGCAGAAATTACCTATTTTGGAAATCCTCGCCGGGTTTATTCCCACTCCAGCTTGTCGTTCGCTCTCTTCCCTCCACACCTACACGAGCGCAAGGCATGCCAAATCGTCGTGTGTGGAAAAGGCTTATTTTTTACTTACTGGCACGGCCGGCAGCTGTTTGTACCTTGTGACGTAGAGTAGCGTGTGCCTAGGGGAATTTTGCCTATTATGGAACAACGCACAGCAGATGGATGGATCCTTGGCCCATTCTCGCGGGGGTCAAAGGTGAATGCAACGAACGATGGAATGGGTTTTCCGTTTGTTCAGGTTTCAGTTCCTTTTTGTTCCCCTTCATCTACTTAAGGCACCTGCCCGTCTTTGCTTCACTATTCCCGTTTTTCTCTTCCAAACCAAACCCAAGTATCCGAAACCTGAAGCAAACTCTTTCACCTCTCTCATTCTTGCTTTTATACCTTTTGGATATATATACCCCCGTGTGCATCACCCGGTTCACCTGGACACCAGGCACCATATACCTAAACCACTCTCTTACTATATACACATAATCCCAACACACAAGCAATCACAATGGCACCCACGGCCGTCCACGAAGTCGCCCCCGCGGCCCCCCTCCCCTCCAAGAAGCTCGACGGCGGCGGCGCCGTCGGCCAGCAGCTCGAGGAAATGTCCGACTTCATCGACGACGTCAACTGCATCAAGTACGACGAGGAGTCGCAGTTTGACACCACCAAGGACAAGAACACGTTCCGCCAGTACGAGACGGCGTGCGACCGCGTCAAGAACTTTTACAAGGAGCAGCACGAGAAGCAGACGGTCGCCTACAACCTCGCGGCGCGCAACCGCTTCCACTCGCCGACCCGCGTCCGGCCCGAAATGACCATCTGGGAAGCCATGGAGAAGCTCAACACGCTCATCGACGAGTCGGACCCGGACACGTCCCTCTCCCAGATTGAGCACCTCCTGCAGTCGGCCGAGGCCATCCGCCGCGACGGCAAGCCGCGCTGGATGCAGGTCACCGGCCTCATCCACGACCTGGGCAAGCTCATGATCTTCTTTGAAGACCTCGAGACGCAGGGCCAGTGGGACGTTGTCGGCGACACCTTCCCCGTCGGCTGCGCCTTTGACGAGCGCATCATCCTGCCCGAGACGTTTGCCGCCAACCCGGACTCGCGAGACCCCGTGTACAGCACCAAGCTCGGCATCTACACCGAGGCTTGCGGCCTCGACAACGTCATGCTCAGCTGGGGCCACGACGAGTACCTCTACCACGTCGTCCGCGACCAGTCCACCCTGCCCGAGGAGGCCCTCGCCATGATCCGCTACCACTCCTTCTACCCCTGGCACCGCGAGGGCGCCTACCGCGAGCTCATGTGCGACAAGGACTGGGACATGCTCAAGGCTGTCAACGCGTTCAATCCCTATGACTTGTACAGCAAGAGCGATGACGTCCCCAGCGTGGAGGAGCTGAAGCCCTATTACATGGAGCTTATTGATGAGTTTTTCCCGCAAAAGGTCATCAAGTGGTAGAGGCTGCTTCCATGACGGATGACATTGGAAAGAAGATTGATGATTTGATTGATATTGGCATGAATTTTGGCGTTTTAAAGTTTATTCTGTTTAGCATAGTATGAGTTTTAGCGAAGATGAGATTAGACGACCAAGACTACTTGGGAAAAGCTGTGCCTACTTCAGTAGAGCATATTTAAGTGAAAGATACATATTTCCCTCCTTTATGATACATTCACAGCACATTCATTTGCAAGTGACACACATGAGAGCGTCGTACACACACCATATGACAGCTGCAAGCAAGGTTCCACACCATATAACAACAAGCAACAGCTTAACAATATACTGTCCATTGCTAAAGTACCATATGGCGTATAAGCAAAACAACCAAAAGAACATCCCAACTCCGTGCAAATGCCAAAATGTTTGTTGCCTTTCCACGGCAATGCATGCATGCACTCAACATGCGGGCGCAAACAAGAGACACCCAAATCAACAGCAGCCTATACTCTTCGTCTGCAGAGACGCAAGAGACGAAGCCTGTAAACCACAACTATAAAAAAAAAAAAAAAAAAAAAAAAAAAAAAAAAAAAAAAAAAGACATCATATTCTTTTTCTTTTTTTTAAATCTCATCAATAAACTACAATAACACAGAGAAAAGACGATAAAGCGAATAGTACAATATCAGCGTCACGCGAGAAAAACGAGAAACAACACAAGTAACATCTACAAAAAGCAATCAA
>PXYN01000360.1:0-12412 GCA_003056585.1 Lecanicillium sp. MT-2017a
TACAAATACCTAAACATCGCAGCCCCACAAAATACACACATACGCAACGTCATCCAAGCACATACCCAATCCTCAGAAAAAAAAAAAAAAAAAAAAAAAAAAAAAAAAAAAAAAAAAAAAAAAAAAAAGCAGGAAGAAAACTGGCTTAAAAGCTTTGCCATCAGTGCGGCTCTTCTCTGAAATAGCTCTGAGGTCCGACCGGTCGAAGGGGACGCAGCTGACAACTACCAAGTCAACCGAGGCATGAGACAACTGATCTGACACGCCGGGCTGTTGCTTGCAATATTACATCGTAAACCAATATTTCAAGTTTTCAAGTAATGGAGTCCAAAAAGAAAGAATAAAATACTGATTCTCCAGATAATTGGATCAGGGTTTACCTCTACCCAGGTCCGATGGTCTGTTACATTTGATCGTTCGTTGACTGCAAACAGAGTACCTGGTACTTGAGTGTATAAGTACCATGCTTGTTGGGCTGTACAGGACTGAATGCAAGGAACATGGAAGCATTTGGAATATTAAATTCTGAACCATCTATAGCTTATATTGCTCTTGCTTCAATCCTAACCATTCACTCCGTCATCTGCCATCTACCGGTTTCCCGAGTTTTAACCCTGGGGCGCCCTCGTTTGCATGCTGTTTGCATCCTTAGCAAAGTGACTCTCGTCTGTTATCACATAGAAACGGGGGACGTTTTCTAACAATTCGCCGTATTTCCACTCCCTCACTCCCATTTTCTTTTCCGTTTAGGCGCTCCTCCAGTACCCTTCACACTTCCCTTCGTTGCCCATCCGATACACGATTTTGTTCACAGCCATGGCCGACGGAGACGATTCATACGCAGACATTTCATTCAAAAGAGAAGATACCACTGATGTAGTCAAGTGCGTTGCTAAAGACGTGATCAAAGTTCCAAGTATAACACTAACAAGCCGCAGTCTCTCCGGACCCCCAATTCAGTTCATTGTTGGCGCAGAGTGCCGGAAAAGAGTATTTTACATGAACGAGAATCAATTCAGAGGCCTAAAGAAGTACTACGAATCAGTTTCTCAGCCAGGGCATCCCGTTAGACTTGAGGATAATGACCCGGCAGTCTTCGAAGTGTACTTGAACTGGAGGTATTTTGGCACACTCCCAGTGGTTGGCGGCGACAGCGATTACGCGGTAGAGGACGATGGCAGATATGCCCTGCCAATAAACTTGAGAGTCGACTACCATGCACTTGTAAACGTGTTCTTGCTCGCTCACAAACTTGGCGACTATGAAGCTCAGGACATGGCCCTGGATGCAATTGAAGACACGAACACCGACAATATCCACGGGGATTACTTCAAGTTCCCAGCCCCCAAAACAGTCTGTCTTGTCTATGGTGACGAAAACAGCACCGATCTGTTGCGGGAAACTATCTTGGAATGCTTTTTAAGGAAAGGCGGACACGAGTTCTTAGAGCGCAACATCTCACTCACTCCGCACGAGTTTCAGCTCCACCTAACGAAGAAACTAATGGCCAAATATGCGTACAGCGGCGAGAAGAAACGCAAGAGATCTGAGGAATCAGGTAAAAAATGAGCAGGCAGCTAAAACGAAATCTACTGGTTCACCACCCAATAACAAGTAGAGGGCAAGTGGCACCGAAGTCAGCGCATCAGGAGTGGACGGGGTAGTCAGTGTTATTTGCTGTTTGTTAGGTAGACAAGATTCTGCTATTTTCACAAGAGAAAACTTCTGCAATTAAAGGAATTCCCGGCTTAAAAACTTTGCGCGCGGTGCGGCTCTTCGTTGGAACATGAGGGCTACGTCGATACGGACCTTCTGAGCGAATGGGCAGCAGCTGCCAGATTCAAGCGAGAGCTGACAGACGACTTATGTGCAGGCCGAGCTATTTCCTCCACTATTTCCTCCACTAATTACATTTTAAAAGCATAATACTGACCTCCAAGCCATAGCTATACCAATGTAAGAGGAAAAGGGCATTCTTCATGTAGTTGGATTATATTTTGCCTTAGCCACTTGCTGACGGTCATTCGCTGTCCACTTCTTGTCGACTGCAAACGGAGCACCTGGCAGTTGTTATTCTCCCTCGGTACACACATTTCCATTCAGCCGCGTATTTCAACATCCTTAGCCTACAGCCTGAATGGCTGCAATTAATACAGAAAAGCTGCTAAAGTACGTTCAGCCACCATTCGTATCAAGTCAATGCTGACCTCACAGTTTCGACGGCGATCCGGTCATCATTGTCGCGGGCGCGGAACCCGAAACCGCCATCTTCTTCGTCCACGAAAACATCATACGTCCTTCTTCGAAATACATCAATCATGTACTACGGTGGCACTCGTTACGACAGCAGAGAGTCCACTCAAATTCCCCAACTATGCGCCGACCCTCTTCAGGGCTTACTTGCACTGGCTCTACACGGGGCATCTCGGCGATGCATTCAAGAGACGACCCGATGACGCTACGGGCAACGAGCGGTTTGCAACGCTGTCCGTTGCGTTTCTGCTCGGCAGCACGTTACAAGATGAGGGATTCATAGCCCAAATACGCCTTTTAACATTGTTCGAGATGGCTTTCCTTTTCACGGGCAAGCCTATTCAACGCAGCCACGGCCGTGCACTGCGCCAAAATCCTAGAGGCCCTGCCATTGCGGGAAAGACCCTGGACATACAGCGCCTGGAACAGTTGTCCATTTGCGGCGGGATCGCATACAGCATGGGGCGCTCAGGCTTCGAGCGACCTGGGGATACGCATAACGAACTGGCAGGGCACCCAGTCTTACGACACACCATCACAAGGAAGTGGTTAACCATTGTGTAGGTAATTCAATGACAAAGTCAGTACTTTAAAATTTGTCTACTCGGGGCTGGCTTCAGTACATTAGCCAAAATGTATCTTTGCTCGACAATACCGGCAAAGGCCAATGCCCAAACCACTGTGGCGGATGGCGCAAAGATTATTTATGCAGGCAGACATGCTGCCTTGGATAGTTGGTGCAGTCGCAGTGCCCCCAAGGCTGTGCGAAATGCGTCTTAGTCTTCGCACGCTGACGCTGGACAACATTGAGGAAACCGTTTTTCATCGAAGCGCCAATATGCATTCCCGCCGTTGATCTCGACACCCTGTACCTCAGGACCTGAAGTACTAGATTAAGCTTTTATAGAACCAATAGAGTTTAGGAATTCTTTAAGATTATAAATTAATCTCTTAAGCCTAACATCTTTGTACGTTTTTTAGTTGTTCGTTGATTTGGTGTTAACCTCATGTTCTGTAGGAAAGTGCCACTCTGTATCTATAACCTTAGAGGCCAGCGCTAAGTGTGTAACCCCCATCTATGACTATGCGTTGCCCATTCAAATAATTGTTCACAGCTGCAAAGAGCACCGCCTGCGCCATGTCTTCGTCTTTACCTGGTCTTTGCGAGGGAATCCCTTCCATCTTCCCTTTAGGCAAAGAGCTTTTCTGTTTGTCATCGCTCTCGTTGGCCGTCATTTCACTGGGAAACACGCCTGGGGCGATGCTATTAATGCGGATCTTGAGCCCAGCTTCTGCTACTTCAGCAGCTAGCATTCGCGTCAAATGCTCTGCGGCCGCTTTCGACGCGTTGTAAGCGAAATGATGCTGTGCCGTCTTAACCAAGCCCGAGATGGACGTTATATTAATGACGGCGCCAGACCAGCCATCGTGCGTCTCAGTGGAGCGCTGCAGTAACGGAAGGAACGCCGCAGTAGTAAAGAAAATAGATGACACATTGGTGCGGTATACGGTCTCCCACTCGTCAAACTTGGAGTCACCCGAGTCAAATAATGCTTTTCGTAGCTCAGATGCCGACTTCGCCTCAGCGACCGGCCCCGAGGTACTACTGAGGCCGGCATTGTTGACAAGGATAGAGACGCACTCCTCGCGTCGCTCAATCTCGTCAACTACAGCCTTGATACCAACTTTTGAGCTGATATCACCCGTAATAGGAATTATCTCGCCTGCTGCCTGCCCGCCATGGCTCTCAGAAACTGTTTTGAGCTTCTCTGGAGTTCGCCCGCAGATGTAGACCTTGGCACGGTTGGCTGCAAGTGCCTGTGCCGCCATAAGGCCGATGCCTGAGCCGCCACCTGGAACTGTCAGGCGCTGCTTTAACAGCCTGGAGGCCAACGTGGGATAAACTTACCTGTGACAACGGCAACATGACCTTTGAGGTCGAAAAGATTATTTTTGGCAAGTGATTTAGTGGGTGCCATGGTTTTCGCCTTTAATTTGTATAAGTGAGAGACTCGACAAAAGTAGTGTCCGCTGAATGACACATTTTCTCTTTATATTTCATGCTAGCCCGATGCTCCACGAAGCACACCACCAAGTACGTCAAAGACTACTGACCACATTGTTAGCCGTAATCTACTCGTAAACGTGACGGAATTACCCCGTAATTTGTCCACGCACTGGTGGTGCGCATCAGATACGTGACGGTTGGGTGGGCGTCAAATGACAGGGTATGACGCACACAGAATACGCTTCATCGGCAACGGCTCTGGAGGGTTATCAATGGATATTGGCCAAAACCGTAAAACTAAGCTGCAACTAAGCCACCAGCACCTTCCGTCTCCTTGCGATTTCCTTTTCTTTTCGTTTTCCCTTTATACCTATATATCTATAGTGGGGGCTTTTTTGTTTATTTTATTTTCCGTCGTCTTCTCTGACTTAGGATGCGCCCTGCTGCATACCAGTGAGCCCATTGCACTCTATACTACGCCACCGTCGGAGGTAGAGGCGCAGAGGTGCATCTGCAACCCGACGCTCCACATCAATATGCCAGTGTCATGGTGATATCATCAGGGAGCCAAATCAGCCTTCCCCCGATTGAGCGTACTCTTGACCTCTTCCTTCCTTCGATGTAGTCCCAAGTAATTATTTTGTAAACTGCGGGCACCGAAACTTAATAGCCATTGCAGCTCGGGCGTCGCCGCAGGACAGCTTACTATACGGGGCGCAATGTCTCTGCGACGAGCGGGACTCTTTACATGCCGGCTTGGTAAGACGGATTTTCAGCACCGAGTGTGCCGTTAACGGGTTTCAACTAAGCAATTATCAGGCTTGGCCAAGCCAACCAGCGTTTTGAGCCGGAAGTCAGCACAAAGTCTGCTCCAGCCTCTGAGTGCCTCTGCAGCGGCTAGATGGTGAGCTTCTCAATTCATCTTGCGACTTTGAAACTGAATCTCTAAAACGGTCTCCAGTTTGTGTGGTAGCCAAAAATTAAGCAGCCAAAAGCGTGACGAAATCCTCAATAAGCAGCGATTAAACCGTCCTATCGCGCCCCATCTCGGAGTATACGAGCTACAACAGACGTGGTTAGGGCTGTCTGCTTGGATGCGTATAACCGGTACCACGCTTTCCGCCGCGTCATACGTCTTCTTCACTGCTTACCTGCTTGCGCCAGTTGTTGGACTGCACCTCGACACGTCAAGTAGTGTGTCTGCATTTGCTGATCTGCCCATGATGGTCAAGAGTGGCATCAAACTCGCTGTTTCGTTCCCCTTTGCTTTTCACTTCTTCAACGGCTTGAAGCAGTTACACTGTGACATGGGATATGGGTATAACAAAAATACCATCAAGAAGGCAGATTATGTTATTTGGACTGCCGGCGCTTTGGGAGCCATGTATCTTACATTTGGGATATAAATGCAATCTCCGCGTTCTTATTAAAACTGGCGTCCAAGTTCGTTTCAGTCGCTTATTGCATCTTATCTGATAATATATTGCTAGTGAAAGTAGAAATAGATTTCATATCGACCTCGTATTGTTCATTTCCGAGCCACCAAACGAACCTCGCCCAGACTTTTACCTAAACTCGACAGCTCGGGCTGATGTGCCTCCAGCTCCAGCACCACCTCCAACGCCGCCCGAGGGCAGCTTCTCTTTTGGTGCTGTTGTTTTCACTTTGCGATCCTGGCTTGGGTCAATAGCCCTCTCATTGCCGCCGGCTGCGCCAGTCAGGCCAACGCCTGCTCCGCCCAGACCCAGATCTTTCTTGTCCTGAGTCTTATTTTTTGACTGTTGGGCCGGGTCCTTGCGATATTTCATGGCGTAAATACTGGCGCCAAGGACGCCGGCACCAGCGATGACTAGTATAGGCGTATTCTGTTTGGACATCTTTGGTTATACGTCTGTGAGATGGAGCGCGGTTGTAATGTGCGTGTGTGCAATACGGGTTTTCTTGCTTTTCGTCTGTCGCTATTGGGTTTAATCGCATAGGGTAAAAACTGTAATACTATGATATAAAGCAGTGCTGCACTTGTTCTGTAGGCTATTTGGGGGACACGGTGTTTGTGGCAACTTATGACGAAACCGAGGTCCCGTGTCGACGCAATTATGCGTTCACCGAAGACCGAATGTTAAAACCTTCTACACTCCCATTACGCTGGTATCCACGGTCGTGGATCGTAATTTTACTTTACGCTCATCTCTTATTAAAAGCACGTTTCTCGGCGCGATTCAATTCGCGAGATTGCGAATCGAGCCGTCCCTACTCTTACAGGGCTGATTAATAGCACACGCCATGGGCATTGCTAGACGAGCCGGGCGACGCTTAAGCCAACGAGGAACGACAAAAAACGTGACGCTAAACAACCGGAAGTGTTTGCTACTTGCGGCATGTTGGGAGTTGGTGGACAGGGAAGATGCAAAGGCGCGCCTCAGAGCCGCAACCACGCTGTGGGTCTGGGCGACAGCAAGGTCGATCAAACATTATGGCCCAAGGCGACGGTTAAAACGGGCGGAGCAAAGTGAATGAACAGTACGAACGGCCGTCTTATGCCATCAGCTATTTCAGCATATCAACCAGACTAGCTTCACCCGTTTGCGATTTCTGGAGGATTCCATGCCAATGTCTGCCGCTGAACCGACCTGGCCCTTCCGCCCTTTTCTCATGGCTTGCTCGGCCACAAAGCTGCAAGCTAGATCTGAAGAAGCTGCCTGTTTTCCCGAGGACCCCTTTCCTATTATTTTTCTCGCAATAAATATTAGGCCATGCGTCTCAAGATGCCCATCCGTAATTATACGCCGAATTTCTTTTTTTGCCAAGCGCTATCGGCATCTATACCTTGGTCAGTAAGGCGTGACTTATCTAAGCGTCCAGCGCACGAATACATTTCGATATACGAACTTGGATGCACTGATGGTTCTGGGATATTCGCTCTAGCTTCCTTGCGAGTTTGGAAGCTAGTCCCAAGTCTAGAGTCTCTGTCTTTTACTTTTGAGAAATCAAACTGGCCATCGGTAGTAAAGCTGGTCATAAGCTGGGGCTCCCCGAGCGGAACATTGTGACCCTTGTCGACCTGCCACATATGGTAGGCTTTTCCGTACAGCTTGATAACGTGTTCCATCTCTTTACGCTCTGCAACTTCCCAAGCAGAATCTGGTGTCAGCCGATTAGGCATTACTAGCATGCCAGATTTGACTTCGTATACGTGCGAGTGCCACAGTCGTTGTTCGTCCGCCGGCAAGCCGTCAAAGAGCCTCGGGCTAATCATATATTCCACCCCGAGCAAGCGCGCGTTCTTCTCGGCAGAGTCATAGAGGAGGCACTGTCGCACGTCTTCATCTACTCTAAAGTTAGTCGCAAAGCTTTGACGGCGCCTGATGCTGGCGTACCAATGATGCTGCAATAGTGGTTCGCCTCAACGGACCGCCCTGGGTCATCTGCATACGCGTGAAATGCATTCAGGTGGGCGCATACATTTTTTAGGGGATAAAAGTCCTGATGCTAATATAAGCGGCGATTGTTATCGAGTTAAAACTTGTCCAGGGATAGCTACCTGCATCACGGCGGATGCCGAAGTGAGAAGTGGCTCTGGCACAGACATCGTCTCTGTCGTTTAATAACTTTCCGAGGATTAAGCTAGACTAGGACAAAACATTGACTGAGGGGAAAGGGGGAATTCTTGGAATTGGAAGTTTAAAGATGCTTTATAATATTGTGTCATCATTACGATGGTGTTGTCTGTTCAGGACAGGTTTCTACACGTACAGGACGTAGTCGGCGGAGGGGGCCAATGACGTGTAAGTGACATATGGCCACGCAAAGGGTTTCGGCACCATGCATGACATATTCTTGTGGCCGCACCCGTCTTCTTTTTACACGCATGCAAGTCCTAATTTTAATAGTCCCCTTAGCACAAACGTCACAAATTCTTGGGATTAAACCGCAAACCCTGATATAGAAAGAAAGATGCCAATCGAATATCATGGCGCTAACATCCCAACATCGCTTGCATCCAACAGCCTCACCTGCAAAGAGGGTGAAACGTTGATGCATAAAATGGAAAGCATACGCAAAGCCGGGTTTGACGGGATGGAGATTGCTATGCCGGACATTTTGGCCTACAGCGAGGCGCGCTCGGGGAAAGCCATCACGCACAGCGATATCGGCATCATTATAGAAACGGCAGCCGCGGTCAAGGAGATAGCGGACGCAATTGGTCTTCAAATTATAATGCTTCAGCCGTTTGAGAAATTCGAGGGCTGGAACCAGGAGCGCAGGGAGGCGGCTTTTGCCAGAGCCGCGGACTGGCTTCGCGTCATGGATGCCCTTGGTACGGACACATTGCAGGTACGCTTGCTGCTCGCATCGCCCCTCTTGTCTTATTTCTGAAAGCTAACACGAGTGTCGCAAGGTTGGCTCTTCAGATGCCGAAGAAATCTCACACTCTACGGATGCTATCGTCGAGGACCTGGCGGAGCTCGCAGAGCTCTGCGGCAACAAAGGTTACAGGGTCGCCTACGAAAACTGGTGCTGGTCAACGCACGCGCCCACGTGGAAGCAGGCGTGGGAGCTCGTGAAAAGGGTCGACAATCCCAGTCTGGGCTTGTGTCTTGATACGTTCCAAGCCGCAGGAGCCGAGCTCGCCGACCCTACAACACAATCGGGCTTCATCGAATCCGTAGATCGCGAGAGTCTGGAAGCGCATTGGCAACGGAGCCTCGAGGAGCTCGCTACAGCCGTGCCTGCGGACAAGATCTTCGTTCTGCAAATATCCGACGCATACAGGATGTCTCCCCCCTTCAAGGACCAGGTGGATGCTAACGGCCAGGCACCGCGCGCTCAGTGGAGTCACAGCCATCGGCCACTGCCCTGTAGCGACGGTTATCTGCCCGTACAAGAGTACCTCGACGCCGTGTTGAAGACCGGGTTCAGAGGCTGGCTGTCTGTTGAGGTGTTTGACCCGAGAATGGAGAAGAAGTCGCCGAATATTGAATACGCCATGGCCGCTATGGTGTCGCTGAAGAAGCTAGTGGGGTTGGCAAAATAGGCAGCGGAGGCGATGGATCAATGTCCAACATACTAATACTCATTTATGATCAGCTAGCGGTATTATGAGATTGAATATACTTATTCGCATCTGCGCTAATGGGGGCAACCACCCAAATAATTGTCATCGAACCGGAGACCAATCACACATGTAATTAGTCGGTTCGGATAGCGATTGGGGTCCCTCTTGAATTAGTACAAACTTAGGTTTTTTGGTAGTAATTCTGAGTGCAATACAAAGCATTTGTGGCGAGGTCGGAAACTGATTATCAATATAAAATACTGTACATGTTAAAGCTAGGTCAGTGGCTTTCGTGCGGATACATCAGTGCGTCAACATAGCGCAATAGCACCCGACCAACTGAAAGGCGACGAGAGTGCATCCCAAATGTGCCCACCTTCACTAACGCGCGCAAGAGCTACAAAATGATTACCAGGCGTCCACAGCCTGGGGGAATTTGCCACGACTTGAGCTTGTGAGATCAAGGACTAATGCTGGAAAAGAAGGCCAAGGTTTATATTAGTTCCTTCATATTGGAATGTAGACAAAGACTAGCTAGAGTCAATTAGTTTGTTCCCTCTCTCTTTGTTTCCGCAGTGCCGTTTGCAGTAGATGTAGCCGCCTCCTGGCCACTCACAGCACCAGCTGCAAACGTAGCAGGCGCTGCCTGAGCGTCGCCATTGGTCTCAATAGGCTCGCCAAAAGGGCCCTTGTTCTGCTCTGACTTGACTGGCTGCGACATGCCGTACCACCCGACGACAAGAACGCCGAGAACACCAGTGATGCAGCTAAAGACGAATGCGACGATGCCACGGGTCGTAAATCTAACGGAGTTAGCACAATGGAATATTCATACATCTTTTACAAAAGGCACTCACCCGGCAGGAAGGGGACCAGAAGGCACATTTTGGCCGGTGAGGTTGAGGTAGTTTTCCGTGTTGCCGGCGGCGTTGCCCTCTGTAGGAATGCCGTCTGCCTGGCACGCAGCGAGGTGGTCAGCGGGTAGGGTAATCTTCTTCTGTATCGCAAGAGGATCCTCGATAAAAGTAGCCAGGAGGCCGGAGACGACATGCCACTCAATGTGGCAGTGGAAGAACCAGACACCGGGGTTGTTGGCCTTGAATCGCAGAACCATGTTGCCATTGGGCCAGACGACGAGGGTATCGCGACGCATGGGCTTCTTGGTGTAGGATTCGACGCTGACGCCCTCGTCCTCAAAGGTGCCGGCCTCCTCCTCGGAGCGGTAGATGGCCTGGAAGTGGTGACCGTGGAGATGGAAGGGGTGGCGGCCAGAGTCGAGGTTGTTAAGGACAATCTGGACAATCTGGTCCTTTTCAAGGACAAAGGAGTTTGTGTACTCGCCGTAGACGGCCGGGTTGACGGCGTCGTCGCCGGCAGAGAGCACGCTGTAGAGGGTGGGCACCTTGGGTTGGGTGTAGGTGATGTTGTTGAAGAAGGCATAGTTTTTGCCGTCGCGGAGGTTGTCCATGACGACGTTGAGCTCGACTTGGTGGTCCGGCTCGGGGAGCAGGTCCATCTCGTCGTAGGGCTCGAGGGTCATGTCGTCGAGCGGGTTGAGCTCGGCGACGGTGGCGGCTGCGGGCTTGTCCTTTTCCTCGTCGTAGGTGAGCCAGCCGGTGACATTGTAGTTGAGCTCTGGAGGAAGGACATCAAAGAGGGTCTGGGATGGTTGGTTAGTATTTGGCGCAATAGAGTTGAAGTATAAGAGTTGATGTGAGAGACTTACTGTGTCCATGGAGGCGACAATGGGGAAGTTGGCCGAGGTGTCGTTCTTGGTGGTCAGGAGGAAGCTGACGCGCTGGGCGGCGGCAATGTAGACCATGTCAGCCTCCTTGGCCTTGGTGTAGACGCCGTCGACCTCGACGATGCGCATGGTGTGACCCTCGAACCAGAGGTACTGGCTGGCAAAGGCACCAATGTTGATGACGCGGAACTTGTACGTCTTGCCCGGCTCGACGGGGACGGCGAGGTTCTGCGTCTCGTTCATGAGGGCGGCCTTGGGCACCGGCTCGGCGCCGGACGGGTTGGACTTTGCGAGGAACTGCGGGATCAGGTCCTGCATCTGGTCGTGGTACCAGTCTGACAGGGTGAGGACGAGCTCATGGTCAACTTCGTCCTGGTAGGGAAAGTCCGGGTCATTGACAATCAGAGGGCCGCGCAGACCGTCGGGGTATTGGGCGTGAGTGTGAGAGTGGTACCAATAAGTGCCCGGTTGCTCGACCTTGTAACAGTCAGTATGTAAAATGTACAGCGTAGAAAGCGAAAATGGAGTGACGTACCGTAAAATTGTAAGTAAAGGAGCTGCCAGGAGGAATTGGGCACTGGGTAACGCCGGCAGGGCCATCCATGTGGTTGGTGCCGTTCTGGAACAGGCCGTGAAAGTGCAGCGTGGTGCTCTGGTTGCCGAGCTGGTTGTTGACGTTGATGACGAGGCGGTCGCCCATGTCGACCTCGAGGCGCGGAATGGGCCACTGGCCGTTGATGCCAATGACGGGACGCTCCATAGCGCCGTCCGGGTTGGCGGTGACCCAGGTGATGTTGAAGTCGTGGGTGACGGTGGCGGCGTTGGCGAGCGCTGCTGCGCCGGCGAAGGCAAGCAGGGCCGGTTTGAGAGCCATGGTGGTGGGAGGAACTACACCAAGGTGTGTTTTGGTGTTGGGTGTGTTTGGTAAGGGGAGGAGTTGAGTGAAGTGAAGTGAAGTAAAGTCAAAGTCAAAGTAAGGTAAAAAGAAGAATGACACCGCAACACGGTTCTCTTTGACGGGCGTATCTGAAGGAGAAATCGGATGAATGCAGGTCAGAGATCAGAGACTGGTTACACTCGAACTGGAGCCAGCGGACCAGCGGGCATGCGGGGGGGGGGGGGGGGGGGGGGGGGGGGGGGAAAAAAAAAAAAGGGGGGGGGGGAAAGGGGGGAAAAGGGGGGAAGGGGGGAGGAGAGGGGGCAAACGCGGACAGGAGGCGGTGAGGGGTTGCGCGGGCGCGGTGTGGTGGGGGGGAGAAAAAAAAAAAAAAAAAAAAAAAAAAAAGAGGCGCAGGAGGAAGAAAAAGCGGGGGGAGGGGGAGAGCGGGGAGGGGGGGCAGGAGGGGGAGGC
>PXYN01000361.1:0-38385 GCA_003056585.1 Lecanicillium sp. MT-2017a
TCTGTGACAGAACAGCACCAACACGAAAGCACGAAAAAGCATAGAAGGAAAACACCCCGCAGGGGAAGGTTATATATAAGATGCACAGTGCGGAAAAGGCACGACGGAGAAACATGGGAGGAGGGGTGTATACCAAAAGGAGTGTATGAGGGCCAAGAAAACACCAAGAAGAACCGTGAAACCAACAACATTACAAAAAAATTTTCTACCCTGTCCATCTCACAAAAAAAAAAAAAAAAAAAAAAAAAAAGCAAAAGGTTCGTCTGGTTATGAACTTACCCAAGAAGAGGCATGACATAGGCAAAGAATTGGTTGAACAGACTGAGGGCCTGTGAAGTCTGCGTACCTTGGCCGAGGGCACCAGGTTGCTCATAGTTCCCGTTAATATCGGCGCCAGTGTTGGAGCCTTCAGGCAGCGGCTGGGTGATGAAGTTTGTGTAGAGAACAGTAGATCCGTAGTAAGAGAAACGCTCGCAAAGCTCTACAAAGGCAATGGTCCACATGGCCCATTTGATCTTGCCCGAGACGCGGCGAAGAGTTCGCATCTGCTCCTCGGTAGGCTTGCCGGGGTAGTCATCGTCGTCACTAGTAGATCCATCGTGGATTTCCTTGGAAATGTCCATATGACCATGGTGCTTCTCTTCGTCATGGATGCCATGGTGTTCGGGGTCGCCGCCGAGGCCTGCACGCGTGATAGCGTCAGTGTCTAAGTTGGATGTGGTAGTCATCCTGGCAGTATGAACAGCTGGTTGACAGCTTTACTGGGGGACGGTGTGTATGGCAGAAAGTAAGGGGGGGTATCAAAAAAGAGGCGCTACTCAAAGCTCCTCGTGCCTGTAGGCAAAGAGCCTGATAAAGGAAGGAAGGTGTGAAAGGGATCGCCACGAACGAGGAAACAAGAGAGGGTGCGAAGAAGGTGACAGGGTCTCGGAGCTTTAAATAGTTAAGCAGTCTGCGAGCTACGAGCAGAGGACGTTTTTAGTAATAGAATGCAAACTGGCCACCAACACGAGGGTAGAGCAGACAAGGCGCGGTGCTGCCGGGGAGCATACACTGGCGGTTTCCCCATATCGAAGTGGATTCTGGTTGAACGGCGAGTTGATGACCTGACTGGGGAGCGTGCCACTAGTCACTTCGTTCTCCGTACTAGCTGCAGGGAATCGCTTCCCCAGACGAATTCCGTAGTCTGAAAGGCATCCATCCGTCTATGCATTTGGTGCCATCCCCATACAGTGCAGCCAGCAAGTCGAGGTGTTGCCACATTCGCCAAGACTTGTAGACCTTGCAGGGGCGGAGGGCGATGCCTAATGCAGCAAGGCGGAAGGGCCGCCAAGAACAAAAGATCCCATCAGCAGGGGGGCATGTCCGTTGTGGGGTCGTTGGCTTGGAGGCGCCCATGCCGAACAGATGTGTGGTGCCATGCCTCGCCTGCTGGGGGCTGGCTCATGGGGGATGGATTTCGTGTGAATGCGGCGTGCGCCACGTTGCTGGGTCCAGCTTGGTGTAGTGGAGCTGGGGGGCTGCCGGTCTCCCTGTCTGTGTCGCTCGCCGGAGAAAGGCTGGAAACGGCTGGGCAGAGGAGTCTCGTCGCGTGCTGGGTGAGACGGGCGGTATTGCCCAGCACACTCAAGAGATCCTATCCCGCTTGGCGATCGGGTGTTTGGTTGGATAGTCTTGAGGAGGGAGCTTTCGACTCCAGGCAGACACTGGAGATGAGCTAACAGATCGCCATGTGCAATGTTTACAAGAAGGAAGCCGGCAACGCAAAGGAGACCAACAAACGCCAGTTCCAATCACCACAAGTGCGGGGGAGATGCATAGGCTGGTACCAACGACTCCATATTGCACTCGTACAGTGCCTACTCGTCCACTTGGCGGCGCACTCGCATCACCCCAACGAGGTGCTCCACGCCACCGCCTGGGGGACGCCAATTAGGGTGTGGAGGCAGGGCCTCGTGAGAAGGAATAGAAGGAATGGGGTGAAGCGCCATGCGGGACAAAAGCAACAAGGTTAAACTGTTAAAAAGTTAGCGTCTTCCTCTCACGCTTACTCGTTCATGGGAAATAAGTGGGAGGCTCCACGGCCACGGGGTGGGTGGTGGGCGTCGAGCTGTACGGTGTGGTTCAGCTCCCCGCACTGTCTGATTGCAAACGCCGTCCAATCATGCATGCCCTGTCGCTGTTGCCATCAACCGAACAGAGAAGGTACATTCAGACGCTACCAAGTGCCCATAATGCATTGAAGTACTCATGTTATACAAATCCATGGGAGTCGCTAGCAACGTAATTGGACAACGCCCAGGCGACGCTGGGCGTTTCTGTTTGTCATGGCTTCTGTGTCCTCGCCTACTACAGAGTGCGTATCCATCGTTAGAAACGACAATCCAAAGCAGCCCCGACTGCACTGTATTGTACATCCTCAGCCGAATCGAACTCGCAAGAAGGAGCTGCCCTTCTTTCCAAACCGGTTCCCGAAACGGCCTGGCTCGACTCAGGCGAGGCTGGTGGACGCTTTTACGCCTGCCCGCTCAGCGACTCGTACAAGGAAGACTGCCTCTCCACTCCGCTCACCATCCACTCTCTAGTGTTCTTGGCAACTACGAGTATACACGGTCCAAAAATAAAGTCACCGCACAGAGAACCGAAATGAACACCTTCTGTGGCAAGTCTGTAGGCGTACGGTATGTGCCGCGGTGAGCCAAATGGCGATAGGCCTCCAGCCAGCCCTCTCCTCGGAACGCTCGACGCCGCCAACCCTGCAAAGCTTTGTTTGCGCAACGAGTTGCTAGCGACAGCATGGCCACCAAAACAATCCTTACTTGCTCATGTCGTCCATCTCCTCACCGCATGAGTGCGGCCCTGCACCAACTCAAGGGACCACATGCGAACCTGCTCTCAAATAGTTTCGTCCCGGCTCCGTACATATCTAAGCCCAAGCCTCACCTCGGACGCCCTGGCCGAACGCAATACTATTTAATTGTCCGAATAGTGCGCCGAAAGACTACCATTAGCGGTCCCGCAATCCAATTGCCAGTAGGCACGCCCCTAAACACATGGCGCCGCCACTTTACGAAGCCCGCAGCTCACCATGTTTCTCAGCCTGCACCAGTGCGGGTCACGGTCAGAGCCCCATCTGGCGGCGGATTCACATAGATTCGCCCCAAGTTCCCCACGTAGCAATACTAACTCTGGGCAGCGAATAGCAACTGGAGCTGGGGTGCAACGCGACAGAACCCACTGAGTTTCGTCCTAAACGCCAAGCTTAAAAGCCTATTGGCACAGCCTTAGTCAGTCGTCGTGGCCAACAGATTTGGGCGCCGAAGCGTTGACGAACCCAGCCTACTATGGTAATTGCGGTAATCACATGGCATAATGAAAGCCGCTGTCGGTACTTTGTATGCCGTGGTAGAGCCAATCGAGCATTTTTGTCCTTTTTTTTTATGCCGCGACGCAAGCCCTACAGAGACAGGCCGCTGGCGTGCTCTGTTGTCCTGGTGGACCTGCCATCGGCATCAGGCCATATAACCCCATGATAAGCAGGGCACGCAATCATCCTGCGGAGCCTTTCTAAAGGCCTTATCTTGCAAACGGTTTGCAGGTGACTGTGCTAATAAATGTTAGAGGATGTCGACCGTCGACATATCTGTGCTACCGCCGGCACCCGGAGAAGTGTAGTGTCTCCCACACAATCTCCCGCTCGTGTGGATTATCCGGCATCTCCGAGCCGCAAGCGCTGCATGCTCGTCGGATAGCCCCCTTCTAGAATAGCGGCGGTCGCCGAGTCTGGGCTGCCCTGCACTGCCGCCCAAGGCAATGGTGCGTCTACGTGCCCCTGTGCCGTTTCCAGAAGGGGGTCCCAAACCCGTATTGGTCTTGTCAATCAAAATTTTCCGGCTGTTTCTGGCGTCAGCAAGCCACCCGGCACAATGTACCCGTCATTCCTTGGCGACGCGCCAAGGAATGATAATTCTCCGTTGGCGATAACGACCTTACTATGTCTAGCCGATGAAGAAGAGAAAGAGGCCGCTGACTGTCGTACGAAGGACGAAATTACGGTTCGGGGCTATACAGCCAGCCAAATAGAGCGACAGGCCCTACAGGATGCCCATTTGTGGAAAAGTCACATTCGCGTGGGAAGTGTTCACATCGCAACAATGGGGCTTCCCCAGCAAGCGCTTCAACCCTGTCTCCTGGTTGCCTCACGGGAGGGTCGTTACAGTTGACCCGGGTCATTGTTGCATTCAGGTAGGGCCGGTATACCCACGCCTGGCACCAGCTGAGGCAAAATCTGGGGCATACCCGTGGGGAAGCGCAAGTCGGGCAAGCTGTCAACAACGGAGGAGGGCCATTCTCCATAGCGCACACACGAGGAGGCAATTTCACTGTACGTAATTGCAACCCCTGATCGACTCAAGGCCCATGAACCTCAACTCAATGCAAGTCGTCGCCAACAATGACAAAACAGCCACCAATTCATTCATGGAGGCACAAGGTCAAAGCTGGGCTTACTGGCGGCGGTAACTCACGGGTAGAAAAGGCATTGCCTCAATGTAACAGGAAAACGCCACTGGCCTGGTGGTGGCGGCATCGAAAGGCGTTTCACGCTTTGCAGATCAACAACTCGGCCGAATCACAATTCCCCCAGTTCTTTCCACCAGGGCTTCTGTACAACATGGGGTAAAATCTGAGCTGTGCAGAAAGCACAGTAGTAGCCAGTCAACAGCGCCTTACTCTAATAATAGGTGCGGGATTCGTACCCTTCTACGCCTGCAATTGTGGCTACAGCTTTGCTGCGTTTTCCCTGTAACAATGGCGTTGCGCTAGTTATTGCAGGCACTTCCGACTACCATAGAAAGCCGCACAGTGCGCCGCCAACGGAGGAGAAACTACGAGGTGGTGGTTGCATGTCCCCGGCCCAGTGTCATCGACCCATCCCGGTTGTGGCAAGGCTGGCTAGAGTCATGCCCACAGAGGGAGTTCTAGCTGCTTGGCTTATAAGGAACTCCACCGGTGCCCCTACCAACATCCTACCTACGCCACGGCGGAAAGCCTCCTTTGCGGAACACACTGTCGCGTTCGTCTACGGAGATGCCACGCACAGGAGCGCAGTATTTACAGCAGGTACTAGGTAGACGGCGAGCCCCTGTAAATGCACTTTGCTGGAGGTGGCGTCTCTGATGTGCAAACCCGTCGTTTCCTTGGCATGGAACGCCGGTGGAAGGATTCGCGCCTGAGCGGACGCTTGCACTTGCTCGCATGCGCCGGCATTCGCGGCATTGGTAAACGTTCATTTCGAAATGTAAGCATTTTCATTGCAAGGAAGTGCATTTCGGAGATTATACGCTTTGAAAATGCTCTTTGTCAAAGTGTCGCTACGAGTTCAACGCCACTGGCATTAGAGCAGGCATAGTCTTGAGGCACGAAGCATGACTGGATAGTTGTGCGGCTGTAAATTAAACACTACTCTTTTCGTGGAATAGTGCTCGTACTATATGCATTCATCCGGTCAGTTTCTCATCTTTAACCGTTTTAGTGCCGCATTGGACCTTGAATACACCCCAAGCCGCAGCGTATGCCATCCGCCAATATAAACGAGCAGCTTCTCTGACGGGGCATCTTGATTCCAACCGTTCAGCGGTTCTCTGGGCGCAAAGTAACCTGACGCCACGTGGCCTGCCTGTTGAGGGCTGGCGCCAGGACCAAACGCAGCCCTCCTCCATCTGCCGCGAAGGTGCCATCTACGTTTGCCCAGAAGCGAAGACTTTCAGCTCGCGGCGAAGAAAATTTTTTGTTCTAGTCTCCCTAGCTGCCATTTACCGTCTGTTCCTGAGTGTGGTAGGTGTACGGAGCAGCGGCAGCATTCTGCGAATGCGTTACCTGGCAATTACGACGCCAAGCAGACGATGATGGCGTGTGAGTAAGAACACGGTCACTTGTGCCAGCCACCAAACAAGAGCCTGGCCAGCTCTCCAATACCCCGGACAAAATACCGCTAGCGTATAGGGCGGGCATTTCAATAGTTTGAGACTAATAGCAGCCGTTGTACGAGCTGGCCAGAAAGCGTCTCTACTTTGGTGCAACGCTGCCCCAGCAAGGCTGTATGAGCGTATGGGCTTTCAATTCCATAACGTAAGAACCGTCTTCCAATTTCCCGATCGTAAACGGGTCTACTGCATCTATTGCTGCCTGTACCAAAATCGCCCAAAGAAAAAGAAAAATCCAAGAGAAGGAAAAACAGCGCTGAAGTTGCCCTTCATTCCGCTGCCAGGCTCCGATGTGCCGCCTCGTCGCCGACTTGGCGTTCTCCTCCCCCGCTGTCCGCCAAGCGTGGCCTTGGCAAGAACTGCACTGACACTCCCGTCAACATGGAGAGAAAATATGATGGAACACTGGCATCCCGCGGCACGGTGGTGCGGATATCAAAGTCGGGCAGCAACCGAGCCACTGTTTTCAGTACAATCAACTCGGCCAGATACCGACCTGGGCAGGATCGCGACCCGCCGCCCCAGTTTAGGCTGTAGCGCTCCAACGTCGCCGCTCGGCTGTTGCGAGGCGCATCACTGTCGTCATTGCTTTCAAGCCATCGCATGGGATCAAACTCGTCGCCTCGCGGGCCGCATATGTCTTCGTTGCGGTGTAGGGCTGCGGGGTTGCATCCTACAGTTGTGCCGCTCGGTATCAGGTAGCCGTGTAAATGGAGTGGCGCGGCCGGCACTCGACGTGGAAGACCCATGGTTATGACAGGGTAGAGACGCATTGCTTCGCGAATGACGGCGCGGGTATATGGTAGGTTTGTAGATGCGGATGAGAAGCTTGAAGGTTTGCCATCTGCTGCAGCATGTGCCTTGATCTCTCGACGAGCGCGTTCTTGAACAGCTGGATGGGTGCCCAGCATCGACATTACGGCTGTAAGTGTTGAGGCGAGGGTTTCGTGACCGGCGCCAAAGTTTGTGATTGCCGTTTTCTTCAGGTACAGTTCGGTAAACTCTGGCTTGTCTTTATGCAGCTGGATCAAGTCATCGAGGAGATCGTTGTCGTTCCTAGGTGGGTTCTGTAGGCGAGATGCAGCTTTAATACGTCGATTGACTCGTTTCGCAACGTCCTGCATGCGCTCTATTAGCAATCTGATGGATCTTGGGTGCATGATCTGGGGATGTACAATGAAAAAGGGCTTGAACCCCTTTGGCGTCGTAAATGTTATACCCCAAAGGTTGCCAAAGATCCTGCCAATGGACCGGTGTTTTATATCCAATGCCGCAATCATTGGAAACAGACCATATACGCTTTTTCGCCGCCATCCAAGGTAGCTCTGCTCACTTGTCCCTCGATCGCTACATTCTTGTAGCATCCCAGGAGACCATGACAGTACTGAAGATCCTAGGCACTCAACAGCGATGATGTGCATCCATTCCTTCAAATCCAGCTCAGAGCCCTTGAGGGCTTTCAACTTTGCAACCACTTGATCCAAAGTCTTGTCAATGGCTCCTTCATGGCGAACGACATTGTCTGTTCGATACACTCGTCCAATAAGCCTACGCTGTAAGCGGTAGCGCTGCATGTCTGTCTCGGATAGCAAGTCAAGACCATCTTCAAAGGTCGTTTGCAGACGCCAGTTGATATGAGGTTTAGCGAGAGCCGTTGCGACTATGAACTGTTAGCTGTGTTTGGCCATGTTTGAGTATATCGGCATGTCATACTGTAGAAATCTGACTTTTCATATCCACGCAACCCAGTGCCTATTTTATCGTTAGAAAAAGCGTATCCATTGCGTGAGAAGCGGTATGGCTCACAATATATTGTATCAAAGGCTTCCTTGGTATTGAACCACACCTCATTCGGGCCCACGCGCACAACCGGCCCATATTGGCGATGCAGCCTTTGTCCCATCTCGGCGGTAAGTCCATGCTTGACATGGTATGCGTACCATGCGTTGGAAACAGCGGCCAGCTTTGGACCGGGGATGTGTGAGAGCGGATGGAAAAGTACTCGCCGGGCAACGACAGCCAGCAGCAGCGTTGAGAGACTCAGAGCTACCAATTTTGCTGTCGCCCAGATGCATGCCATGAAGCCTGCCAAAGCGGCAGGCAACAACTGTATTGGCATTTCCGTACCGGGCGAACCATCAGGGCTTGACGATTGCCGTATTGCACCTATGCTGGCTGGAAGACGTTGTTTTTTAGAAGCAGCGCATAGCCTGAAATAGAGTCCGGATATGATTTAAAATAAAGGAGGGCGCTCCTTATAGAAAAATCTGTATGTTGTAGCTCATTTCAGTAGATCGTGCACGTATGCTGTCGACCCAGTCTCAGTACCTGATGAGATTGTTCCTGTGTGAAAATTGATCGCCCTGTGAAATCGTCACCCTTCATGTCTCCACTTTGGAGATCTAACAACCTACAGTCCATCTTTGACAGGATTGAGGCGGTATACTGCTTAGAACCACAGTAATTAATATGAAAGTGAGTTAAAATGAGGCTAAACATATTATAAAATAATTGAATTTTATTCGATATGACAGGGACCAAATTCGGACTGCCAAGCTGCTGTCGTGTAGTGGATACCCTATACATTTCGCGTCAAAATCTATGGCTAAGCCTGGCTAACATCTATGAAGATTAAGTCTATAGGTTTTAATTGCTAGTATCGTGAATCATCTGCCCTGGCAGCATTTTCTCTCTGCTGCTTCGCTCTATCTGCCTGTCTCCATTTCATCCCCATCAAGGCTACCATGGTGAGCGGCACGGCACCGCCAAAATACAAGCATCCAATAAACGTAAACGTCCAACCAACTCCCACCTCCCTGATCAAGGGTAACGTAGCAGCAGCAGCGCCGGCGCCAACTAAACATCTAGTCAAGTTGTTCGCCGCCGTTACCGTGCCCGCCTTGCCAGGGTGAATGTCCACCAACAGGGCGCTGACCGAGTTGTTCAGCCCAATCAGGCCAACGCCCATGAAGAAGCTGACGACGCAGTGGACGGCGACGTGTAGTCGAAAGTGCATGACCCAGCCCCAGACGATCAGACAGACGCCGGCGACGCTGAGCAGGGGAAGGCCAACTTCTAGCCTGGCTCTCTCAATGGGAAAGTTTATGAGGTCGGCCTGGCACTTCCTGTCAAAGGCGACACCGGCTGTGATGCAATGCCGTTTGTAGTTCCAGGTCATAGAGGGCCCGACAATGGCGGCGGCAGCCACGGAACCAGCAGCCAGGGGCAGGTACATGAGGCCAACTGTCGTCTCGTCATAATGGTATTTCTTGCTAAAGAGCGTTGGAATTGCCACCGCGTTACAATAAAACCCAGCAAATGAGATGCTTCTTGTCCATAAAATAAGCCCACTTTCCTTTTCGAAGAGCATCAAGAGAGACCCAAGAACATTTGGCGGCTTAAACCTGAACTTGTGCCCTGGCTTCTCTTCGGTTTGCTGGATTTAGGCGCTGCTTATGTCGTCCGCTTGCTCTTGTCTTTGTAAAAGTTTGACTGCTTGCCAACCTGATCTATGCAAAGGAGGCGGAACAATGGAACCGTTGCCGACAATAGCTCGGCATGTCTCCGGGAAGAAAAGAATAATGCAAACAAGCATGACGCCGGCAAAGATGGCGAGAAACCAAAACACAGATCTCCAACCAAGATGCTGCGATAATAGTCCGCCGACAATGGGCCCTAGCGCCGGCGCCAGCACAGTAGGGATGACCGCAATGCTCACATATTGGCCCCTCTCCGCCGAGGTGACGACGTCTGCAATGACAGCATTGCTCAGAGCAACGGTGCTGCTAGATCCCGCAGACTGCAGACACCGGAGTGCCATGATGGCTGCGTAGTTTGGGGCAAGCGCCAGCCCAATGTTGGCGGCCAAGTAGACAGTGAAGCAAATAATGTACGCTGGGCGTCGTCCACCGGCGTCCGCGAACGAGCCGACAAACATTGGCGTGATGCCCTGGAAAATCATGTACGTCGTAATCGTCAGGTTAATCTTGCTGCTGCTCACGTGTAAATCTTTGGCAATGGGGGTCAGCGCCGGCAGGTAAATCTGAGCAGAGACGGGCGACGTGAATGCCGTTAGGGCTGCCGCTACCCCCAGGACGCGTTTTTGCCATGTCTTGTAAATGGAGTAAGGCGCCGCAGGTGCAGTTGGTGTTCTTTCCAGCGCACTTCCAGCCTCTGCGGCCTTTGTGTCGCCACCCGTGGCATTGTCATCCGCGCCAGAATTATTCTGGGACGAGTTCGTGGCAGGCGTTATTGCTTGTCATGATGAGCCCAGGCCCACGAAACGATCGAGTCTCTGCGCACCAGCTTTCTCCATGAGAGCTAGCACGTTCTTCTTTATAATTGCACGTTCGGCATTACCTTGTTTGAGGTGCTTGGGAAGCGATTGTCGTCATGTCCAAGGAACAAAACAGCTTTGCACTTTCGGGGCGCCCGTCGGGTTAGAGGGTTCCGCGTGTTAGCGGGCGGCAAGATCGGCGCCGAGCTCAGCGTCATGGATCGGGCCACGGCCGATATTACCACCTTATATCCGTGTAGCATTACTTGACATCGCGGCAAACCTGTTCGATCAAACGGACATGTATATAAAATCCGGCACGCGTCTCGAGTATTTACGGACTCATTACCTAACGAAGCATCATCGCTTACAAGAACCCGGCATACTGGCTTAAAGCCCTGTTATACACCCATCACAACATCTCAGATCGGCAGCGAATCGGCGGAATAACAGACTCGCCACCCATAATCCTTCCGCCAGAAACAAAAAAAGGGAAACAATAATTCAGCTTGCCATTTATCATTTATAAATTACTAATACTGCCTTAACACTCCATGCCATCACCCAAGTCGCGACTAACAGCAACCGATGCGCCCTGTAGCGGGGCCACAATGTTCCGGCGCCGACAAATAGGTGGCCTTTCATATGCCAGTGACAGCACCTCATCAGTGCCACAGATCCCTGGAATAGTACACCAAGGCAATTGGGCGCTGGCACAGCTGCACAACTAGACACAATGGTACGATTTCATGCCTTTCCGCGCTTCACTAATCCCGGCTGCTAACGAATTTCCACTCAGAATGTCGTCTACAACTCTGCCCTGCGGCAGAGCAAAGCCATCGCCAGCGAACTCGCCGCCATCGAGGAGAAGCAACAACCGTCCGCCGCAGAAATTGGCAACGTGTCAGCGACAATCTCGTCCTTCAACAAGGCCGTCAGCGAATACCACAGCCTCGCCCGGCAAGAGATTGTGCCCAAGAAGCAAGAGGAGGCGCTCGAGCGCGTGAAGCGCTTCCGCGAGGACCTCAACGGCTTCCGCAACCAAATGGACAACCTCAAAAAGGCGCGCGAAGACGCCCAGCACCAGAGCAACAGGGCGGAGCTCCTGGGACGAAGACCGTACAACGCGACGCCGGAAAACCCGTACGCCAACGTCTCGTCGACCACAACCACGTCCACCTTCCAGCCGCGCCACGGCCAGCAGCAGCAGCAGCTGTCGACAGGCTCACCAGAGGAGATGCGCGAGGCGCACGCGTTTCGCGAGCAAAACTTCTTCTCAAATACGAACCAGGCGCTCGACGAGTACATTGCGCGCGGCCAGGCTGTCCTGGGCGACTTGGGCAACCAGCGCGAGATGCTGAAGAATACGCAGAAGCGCCTGTACGGCGTGGCCAACACGCTGGGCATCAGCGGAGAGACGATTCGCATGGTGGAGAGGCGCGCCAAGCAGGACAGATGGATCTTTGGGGCGGGTGTCATCATTTTCTTCCTGTTCTGCTGGCTGGTTATTCATTACCTGCGATAAGAGCGTGTAGGCCTCGCGGCCAGAATCCGATTTTGAGAGCCGTTTTTACACTAGTCATGGAGCGTGGCGTCTTGGGATGTTTATGTTTTTTTTTTATATCTTTACTTGCTCGGCAAAACTAAACAGAGGTTACATAGCACTTGTAATATGAGTGTCGCATTATTCTTGAATACCATAACCAGCTTCTAGCTGTCGTCCTCAACATCGGTCTGCCGTAGCGCAATCGTAAAGAGAACAGTCTTGGTGGTTTTGACCTCGACGCATTTGGTATCCGGCAGGACGTGATTGCTGGTGCTGAGCTTGCCACCAATCATGCTGTACCAGTCCGTCACATCCCACTCGAGGCCCTTGGTGGTGATATGGCTCGGCTCCTGCAGCGGGATGATGCCGACATACTTGGCAAAGGCGTCTGGCTCGCCGTCGTCACGGACGTGAATAAAGTGCTGGCCCGGCTTGAGGAGAAAGGTCAAGCTGGAGCCCGAGAGTAAGAATATACGGCCATTTTCGTATTCAAGGCCGTTCTGGTACATGTAAAGCTGGTGAAGCTGGCTGACACCCTGGTCGACTCGGCCGCCAAGACCACCCAAGGCGACAATGTCTGCTGGCCCGTCTCTGCGGATCCAGTTGACGGCCTTGCCGAAATCTGTACTTTCTTGATCCGGATCATGGATAATTTGTGCCGGCTGCGGTTGTGACGAGTAAAACTCGCGGACTGTGGGTGTGAGTGAGTCCAGGTCGCCTACAATGGCTTGCAGATTGGACTAAAGGCTGCATTAGATTTGACAGGGTATCTCAATAGAGATGAGTGGGGAATACGTACGAATTTGCCATGAAAGGTTGAGAGCTCATACAGCTGGTTTGCGCCGCCATCTGCGGCCACACGTATTGAAGCTTCACAGCGTGTCAGTAGCTTCATCTCATCTCAACGTCCCATTGAAACATACCTCTTTGCCATAGCTTCCTCAAATTGGTGCCATTCTTCAGGGGTTGATTCAAGACCAACAGAGAAAAAGTCTGTCTACCCTCATCACTCTGCAGCAGCCTGGCAGGATGCCATTCAAAGCTGGGCGTCTCCATTCTGATGCTTGTCAATGTAGCTGCACGAAAGCTCAACCCAACAGCTTGTCTGAGACAACTGTCACCAGGTCCGTACGGCTCGCGCCAGAGATCCTAGCAACGGCAAGATATGTCCGAGCTAGCAAAGAAATTTGAGCGCCAAAAATTTGCCTTTTAAAATAGAGCAATCGTAATGAATGATATAAATATAATCAATTCATGGACCTGCAACTGAGGTCTTTACGACTCGTGACCCTGAACGCCGCATCCGGGTGGATAATCTTCGGCTCGCCCCGGAACCTTTGGCGGCAACGGGCGCTGACCAATCTTGGTTGTGGCTCCCGTCTTTTTTTCTGCCGCCACGCCCGACTCCAGCCTACAGTTCAATCTTGTTCGAATTCACTCTTTTTTCCTACTATTCTTCTTTTTGGGGGTGTGTCAATTTCTTTGCTAGGCTTGCAAAGCTGCCGTTTTTAGTTTCATAATGTACCGAACCGCGCTGCGAACTGCCTCGCGGCCCGCCGCCGGCTGCCTGCGCGCGCAGACGCTGCGTGCCGCCCCTCGACGATTCGCCTCTACCACATCGCCGGCCGACAAGTCGAGAACATGGAAGGCCTCAGCTTTCCGCTGGGGTCTTGCCGCGGCTGCGGTCTACTACTATAATACGAGCACCATCTTCATGGATGACGGAGCCACAGGTATGTCGCTCGTGTGCTGGACGGGAAGGCAAATGGCACTAATCATGGAAAGCAGCGCAAACCTTTACAGCTCCGCCGACTGCGTTCCCCGAGACGGAGACGAAGCTGCCCACCGTCGATTCCATCGTTGAGGAGCGCAAGATGCAGGCTGCCACAAAGAGCGAGGCTCCCGTAGACGACAATAAGACGGCCGAGCCTAAACCTGCTGCCAAGGCTGACAAGACGGAGGAGCAGACGACCACAAACGAATCGCAGGCTGCCGCGGGATCACCGGCCGCTCTGGAAGAAGAGGCTGGCCAGGAGGGCGCCTTCAACCCCGAGACTGGCGAGATCAACTGGGACTGCCCGTGCCTCGGCGGCATGGCCCACGGTCCTTGCGGCGAGGAGTTCAAGACGGCCTTTAGCTGCTTCGTGTACTCGACCGAGGAGCCCAAGGGCATGGACTGCATTGAAAAGTTCCAGTACGTTTTATGCGCCCAAGTGATTGATATTTTGCATATGACGGGATACTAACTGATCTCATTAACAGGGGCATGCAAGAATGCTTCCGCCAATACCCCGAAATCTACGGCGCCGAGCTCGCCGACGACGAAGCCGACGACGAAATTGGCCAGGCGGCCCTCGACGCCTCCAAGGAGGAGCAACAAGCGCCCGTGGCTCCTACCGGTGAGCCCGAGATTGTCCCACCCGAGACCGAAGTTGCGCAGAAGGAACAGGGCAAGCCTGCGAATGTGCCCGCGGAGCCTACAGAGGCCAAGCCTGAGTCTGAGTCCAAGGGACCCAAGTGGGAGGATGCCACGGCTGCCAATGTAGAGGTCAAGGAAGAGGAGCAGAAGAAGAAGCAGGAGTAAATTCTGCGAGGGTAATGCGTACGACATCTCTTTGTCAGGATGGAAGTCGGATAGAAGATGAGAAGAAAAAAAGTGGCTGGAAAAGCCCGTGTACTATTTATGGTTCCGCTCTTGTCGAGAGATGACGAGAGAGAAACTTGTATGAGAGCAGTACGGCTGCATGATGGCATATAGACGGGGGCATCGGGGAAAAAACGACAGCCGGTAGATACAATTGTATAAAACTCCACATGCTAAGAAGCGCTTTACTTTCCTGTGTTTACTAGAGTGCCTGTAACCGAAAAGACAATGGAAGTACGTAATTGTAGTGAAATTGGAATGGGTCATTTATTATTTGATTTTTTGTGTTTTGATAATAATACAAGGCGTTCCTGCACGTAAGAACCGGGGAGTAGAGACCAGCACCGCAAAAGAAAGAGGATTACCAGTTACACAAAAGAGAATAAAAGGACGACCGCTGCAACATAAACAAGCAGCCCAGGAAACAAACGGGACGAACAATCCTTCAAAAAAACGGTAGAGCCTCCACCAACACAATTCACTCCTGCTGACTTTAATCTCTCTTCTTTCCCTTGTAAATGTACGTGCCAATAAAGGCCTCAACGGCACCCACAGCAGCGAGAATACCAAAGCCAGCACCGACATTGCCCCAGCTCAGGCGGCCCTTGTCGTAGAGCACCCAAGCCCTGTAGCCCAGGTACGAGCTGACACCCACGAGGGCAGCGAGGTTGGCGGCGCCGACGCCGGTGGCCGCACCGTCGGACAGCTGGGAAAAGTACTTTGTGAGCCACGAGTCGGCCTTCTTGGCCTTGCCGGCAGCAGCCTTTTTGGCGCGCTCGGCCTTGGCCTTGGCCGCCGAGGCCTCGCGCTCGAGGCGGTGCGCCTGGGTGTCGGTCTGGACGTCCTGCTCCATAAAGTCCGAGGGGACGGTGTGCACGCTAGGCGCATCGACGTCGATGAGCGACGAGGTGGACGCGCTCTCGTTGGGCAGGACCTCTGGGGGCTGGGGAGCGGCTTTCTGTAGAAGCTGGTGGTTAGCGCCTTGTGTATGAGACGAGGCAAAAAGGAGAGGAGAGGTGTGTACCTCTTCGGCGGGCTGCTTGGCGCCCTTGGAAGCGGCGTTTGCGTACGACACTGGATGGGCGGCCATGGTTAGCATCGTTGGGTTGATTTTGGAGCTGTCTGAAATGACGCGCAAGAGCTACTTACTTGTAGCGGTAGAGTTTTGGTTTTGGTGTGTGTTAAGCGGCGGCGATGAGATATGCGAGGTGCAAGTATTGAATACTGCAGCTCTAGAGTATGGCGACTATAGCTTCAAGTTGGTTTGGAAAACGGGGGAGACGAGAGCAGAGTGGGATGAAGAAATATGACGATGATGATGAGGGGAGGAAGAGGGATCTACATGTGACGCGGTAGGAAGAAGCAGGTCAAGGTAGGAAAGTAGCTCGCTACAAACAAGGCACAGATTAGGTACTCGCACACAGGAGAGCAAGGAACACTTGCTCCAAAGCGGAACAAGAAATCGCCTGAGGCACAGCCAAGTTGCGGAGACCCGGGTGCGGGCACACACACGCGAGCTACCTGATGCAATGGATGAAGGCCTGTGGCTTGCTCGCACATGGCTGGTCGTCGTGTGGTCATGACGTAACGATCGACCAGACGAATCAAGACGGGGTGGGTGACGTGCGTTTATTGTACAAGGATGGGCACGTATATCATCTATCCGTATCACCTATTACTATTTATTATTATTATTTTTGTCTACTGCCGCTTCCCCTTCTCAGCGCTGCGTCCAACTTCTATTTTTCTGGCGTGTATAAAGTCTCACCAGGCAGAGGCGACCGTTTGCGGCAGATGGTCTAGAAAAACGTCATGTATTTTTTTACAGTGGGCGGGCCGGCTGTTGCAGCGGGCTTGCTTTGGCGCTAGCAACGGCGGCAGGCGGGCGGGTGGGGGGACACCGCTACGGTGGAGAAAAACGTGTAGAAAATGGCTGACACTAAAGCCCGTCATTGGCAGCTCTCCGAGTGGTTCGATTTGCATTTGCATCATGCCTCTTGGACGAGAAATCGACTTCATCTGGCGAATGTTGCTTTGAAAACTTGGACAGATGGCTCCAATTCCTCGAGAAATTGTCCCTAAAAAAATCCACAAAAAATACAGCTCAACGCCGCCGTTGCTACTGCACCAAACGCTGCCCTGTCACGCAAGACCAACGAACCCCGCTACAGGATCATGCCAAAGTGTTCAAAGTTGGCTCATGGCCTGATTATAGCTATTATTACAATATATATCTCGGTATGTATCCTCCCCCATGCCCATTCTCCCCTTGCTCGTTATATCCTAATCCTCCCAGACAATGCTCCAGATCCAAATAAACGAACGCCCAAGAAAATCCCCCCCAGGGTATCGCGGTTTCCCATGTTTCAACACGCTCTCTCTCGTCTCGATGCAGGTTTCCACAACGCGCCTCGCTGCTTGACAGAAACAAGTAACAGCTAATAACGTAATCCATAACAAATTTCATGAAGAGGGAGAGCAAAAAGTGACGCTTTTTTTGTTTCTCATATCCATTTCTCCTCGAGACCGTATACAGCGTTAACCAATAATTCGTCGCTCGAAAAAAAGAAAACCAAATAGGGAAGAAAAAGGGGGTCACAAAAGCACATGCCCAGCAAAACGGCTGCAAAGCACTATGCCTAGGTACGGTGCGCATCCCGCAATGACATGACCCAGTGCTCCCGCACCAGCAGGGGCATTTTGCAAAACACCATGGCCGTGTGGTCGTTGCTAAACATGTCTTGCGACACCTTGACCTGCAAGTCCATCTCTTCGCTGGCAAAGTCGCGGAAGAAGAGATCAACTGCTTCTTCGCGCCACTGCCTCGCGTTGCGCGTCGCCAGGTGGTCCACCAGGTCCCCGACGACTTTTCCGCTGCTAGCCGGCTGTGTCGCTGCCGATGTCGACGCCGCGGGTGCTGCCGTCGTTCTGGCGCTGCCGCTGCTGGCGATGGTGGTCGCCTGCGGCGGCGGTGTGATTTGCGAGCCCGACGACGCGTCGGGCGGCGTGGGTGATATCGGGGGTGCTTCGGTGGTGTGTAAGATGGGTGCGTTGCGGAACGTCGTGACCATTTCGTCGCCGGTCGACGTGCGTAGTCGCTTTTCCGGCGATGATGAAGACACTGGGTCTAGTTCTGTACGTGGAGGGGTATTGTTCGCAGACGCCGACGACTCGAGGTCGCCTTGTGCTCGTTTTCGCGTCTGCGAGACGCCCTCGTCAGGCGGTGTCAGTGCCGACGCGTGCGGTAGTCCGGTTGGCTTGGGAGGAGGAATCGATGTCAAGGTCGGGCCGCTCGGCCGTGTGGTCGGCGTGTTGCTGTTGCTCAGAGATGGGTTGCTTGGGCTCTCGAGCCCTTGCTGGCTTGTTGCTTGGTCGGATTGGAGGTTAATGATGCCGGTGCCAGGCATGTCGGAGTCGTCGGCCAGTTGGCCATCGCCGCGACGCTTCGGCTTCATTATCCTCTTGGGCGCACCGCCGGAGCCTATGACGTCCGGGTAGAGAGTCTCCATGTAGTCCTCATGGTCAAAGGGCCGTCCACGGAGGGCACGGGAGAGGGGTTCTCGCTATAGATGCGGCGGCACGCACGTTAGTATGGCTGATATCCGCAGCGAAAAGGCAACATGAGACAATCACAAGGTAACGGGGGATATTCGCAGGGAAAAGAAACCAACCTCTATATGTGATCGCCATGCATCTTCAGTGGCGGTGACGGTCCTCGCCTTGGCATTGTAGATGAAGTCGGGGTCCTCGCGCAGGCCGCGCCACAGGCGGAAGCGCTTGCGAGCATTGTCGCTCTTGTTTATAAGGTGGTTCTTGGTCGGGTACGCGCCGTGGCTCTCCTGCAGGGCCTGGGCGGCGCGCTCCCAGGCCTCGGCCTTGAAGCTGCTGTTCTCGCGCAGGCCGAGCTGGACGCTCTCGCACAGGCTGCGGAAAAAGGTGGCCTCGTAGGCGGGCGTCCAGCTGAACCTGGGGGCTCTGCGGTCGCGGTCTACGCGGCCAGAGCCATCGGCGCCGAGCATGTCCACATCATCTTCGGACATGATGGGCAGCGGCAGCGGCAGCGGCAGCGGCGGCTGCTGCGGGCGGGCGGGAAGTTTGGAAAGGTTTGTTTGTTCGGCGATTCGGCAGTCGGCGGAGGGAAGAGCGTAAATAGGAGACCCAAAGTATAAATTTATGCGACGGGCGGTATACTGGAAGACGACGATGTGACGGCGGGTCGGTCGAGAGAGTAGAGAGAGAGTCGAGTCGTGAAAGCCTCCCGGCCTTTTTTGCAATAGGGTGTACTCTTGTTGCGTTATGCAGACGATGGTCAATAAGGGAAAAGAGAAAAAACGTAAAGGAAAAGAAGAAGCCAACGATGAACGGGATCTAGACCCCAGTCGGCCGCCAAACCCGCAAACCCAGAGACCAGAGTGAGCCTAGCCGCTTCGTCAACCACAAGTGTGCTCCGTCCGGGTTGGCGGTAACGGTGGTGTGTGCGGTGGTGGTAGCTCATTGGGCGGCGAGCGGTCGCCCCGTCCAGAGTCTGCTGCTCTCTCTGCCCAGCTCTCGCCGACTTTTGCGACTTTTTGCGGTCTTGCTTCCACCCGTGTGGTGGGCCCTACAGCGTCACACGTCCGTTCCGTCTCCCCCAGTGGACTCTCCCTGGGTTTTTTTCAGATAAGTAGGTCACGTGGAATCGCCGTCCAGCACCAGGATTGGGGAGATTTGGGGCGGGCGGCGCACCTGGGCCTCCTCTCCCAATCGCCGGCACGGACGTCCCTGTTGGCCACGGACCCTAGATGAGAAGAGGAGACACCGTCCTCCCCGCTCCGCCGCCCCAGCCAGAGCAGCGAGACCTACAGGCACAGAGAGGGGACCGTTCCCCCCAAAAAAAAATCTTTCTTCCCTTGCGGATTTAGTACGAGTAGGGGAACCCTTTACGTCCCGCTGTTTCGGGTGATTGGCTCCAGCTTGGGGCTCTTTTTTTTTTTTTTACCCTTTCTCTGACCAAATTTGGTGTACCTAACCTTGTCCCTCTGCTCCAGTTTATTGTTTTCTAGCGGCTGTGAGATGACAATGGAGTGCCCAGTTGTCGCCGCTACGTGAATCAATCAGCTGGAGCTACGAGTAAGGAAAAAAGAGGGGAAGAAGGGGTACACGGCATTTTTCGTATGCTATGTCCTTTTTTTTTCACGATGACGTCGTTTTGAACCGAGGTTGACGGCTATGGTCTCGTATCATACTCCGTACAAGAGGACACGCCTTGAAATCGGAACTGCCGTGCTCCGTATGGATTATGGAAATAACAACTGGGAAGCCATGTCGGTTAGCGGAGCGGACAAGTCGAAACTCGGCCATCAACTACCAGGAGCCCAGTCTGGTCTTGGCGAGTTGCATTCTATGACAGACGTAAACTCGCTGGCGTATGCAACGTTGATGAAGATGGCTATCCAACACCAGGACAGCGAAATACGGATACAATAGCACGTAAAACTATAATTTCAGTATATTCGTAGTCGGAAAAGCCCTCGGTATATACTCGGTTCAACCATATCTCACATGAAGATTGTAGCAGATCCGAAATACATTCACCACTTTTACAGCCTATCTTTGCCCGGCTATCAGTGGACTTGCCCAACCAACGTTCCGTCCACTCATGTTCCACAGAGCGGTCAGGGCAATACCTACATAGTATTTACTCTGCACAGACAGGGAAAACAGGACTGCCGTGATATCGGAGTCTCACCGTGGTTTTATATTCATCTGCCCCGGACAATGCTGGAACAAGGTCGCAAGCTGGTAGTCCACGCCCTGCCGATTGAACACTGCAAAAATATCTGGGACTATCCTTACTGTTTTTTATGATTGCCCCTACAACTTGCTATTGATGGTACCATCTTTTTTAATGTGAAATATCCACCATAAGACAGCCTTGCCAAAACCGCCCTTACCCTTGCCCTGCAAACCAGAAACAAACCGATCTGCAGCAACGACCCCGAATTCCGAATTCCGAACACGCACATGGCACAATGAGACATGCATATTTAAACCTTGAATCAAAATCTGCATTTTATACAAATCGGGACAGAAAATACCACTACAGAGGCTAAATATGCACCTTCATCCGCCACTCTGGTCCAATATTACCACCGCCCTCTTGCCATCAACACCAAAAACCCAACGGTCCAAAGAAACACTAGTTACACACAACTGCAAGGATCCCAACCCTTTTTAAAAGCTAATTAATTTGCATTTACAGAGCGGCGAGAGCACCAGCCATGAAGAGCACAGCTCCGACGGCCGGGCCAGCAGTCGGCGCCGCACCGCCAGGGCTGCTCGTGGCCTTGACATCGCCGCCGGCGCCAGTGCCAGAGGCGGCAGGCGTGCTACTCGGGCCGTCAGTCACGGCGGCCGTGTTGCTTCCGCCGGAAGTCGCCTGAGCAGTCGGGGCTGGCGTCTTCTCGGCGGCAGAGGCAGATGAAGAGGCATCCAGGCAGAAGCGGGCTGCGGCGGGAAGGACTTCGCCTAAAGAAAGGAAAAGAAAATATGTTAGCCGGGGCAGTTCCCGAAATCTTTGTTTCGTCGTTTTATTGATTGCCCTATTGTCTCTGGCAACGAGGCTCTGCAGGTGTTGCAGAGTGCGCAATCGGCAAGACAGGGATATCGCATGCAACGGTAATATAACCTGCATGTATATACATGCACGAAAACAGCATGCGGCAATATTCCTATTGGATGGGGCGGAATTTCGTAGAATAAAAATTCGGACAACACGTACCGGTAGCTTTGTCAAGGCCGCACTCCTGAAGAACGCAGGAAACGCCCGTGTTGTAAATTGCCTCGTAGTTGGACTGGACGCACCAGCACACGGCGTCGTCGAGCGAGCAGTCGGTCGACTTGGTCGTCGCGTCGTCAAGGCACTTGACCGAGCACTCGGGCAAGTAGTCGTTTCTGTCAATGGCAATCGCTGCGCCGGCAAAGGCCACAGCAGCAACAAGTGGAGCGGACTTCATTGCGAGATCGGGCCAACGGGGGTGTGTGTGGTGGTGGTGTAGCAAAGATAGAAGTATTGGTTGCTAGTTCGAAAGGTGTAGTGGAGGTACTGTACTCGACGTCGCGTTTTTCTTTGTTTGAAGCTGCGGAAGTGGTTCCTTCAATTTGCAGGAGTTTCCAGCGTTTCAATTCACCTCTGCTGGGCCCTGCGACATTTTTAAACCCGCCCAAGTGCGCTCTGCACCTGGGCTGGCGGCTGACCGAAATGGCTTATCTGATCAAGGGGGGCCAAAAATTCCCAGTCTCAGCCGCAAGCTATGGCCCTCATCCAGCGGTCCTTGGCTACTGTTCTAGGCCGAGATGGCGCACGCGACGGCCTGTTCCTCTCTTTGGTGCTGGGCCGAGGCCCCAAGCCAGCCCTGCCTGAAATGGGGCAACATTCGACGTGGGGAGAGCATTTTCTTTTAAAATGGGGTCTAGGTTCCTGGATGCTCTACAGGGTGTCAATAGTCAAAACGTATGCTTGCTGCGTTTGGAACTACTAGTAGCAGGTTGTTCCGTCTCCAATTCTCGTTGAGAATTCGGGCCTAGAGGTTCGCCGAAGTCGTCAGCACAGAGCCGCGGCCCGCACGCTGCCCACCTCGCCCACACACCGTAAAACGACAACAAGGCGGCACACCAACAACAGCCGGCACTGTGGCTTTTTTTTTATTTCAATTGATTTGGAAGGGCGGTAGGCGGTGCTGCTCGCCCGGTCAGGTGGCAGGTCCATTGGCGGCGCCGCGGTGGATCTGATAAAAATTATCTGATCATCAGATAAGATGTGCCATTGGTTTACGCTGAACGCCACCACTTTGTCTGTGGACCACACCGGCGCATCAAGCTAATCATTTCGGCGTCTCTGGAGGGTCCCGCGTTTCCGGAGCGGTATTTTCCTGCACCGTCTCCCCTTGTAAATTTTGTATTGCTGTGCCCCCTGTGGGAACAGCCCGCCCGGAAATCTGCTGTTCGTGCTTTGAACCGGTGAGCGCCGACGGTTTTGGGATTTCTTGTTGGTGGTGTTTCCTACTTGCTCCGAGACCCCTCCGCTCCATTTGCTTTGGTGGGTATTCCTATCCCCCCTCCATCCCATTAGCACCAGTGCTATAGTAATGGCACCACAGTAGCTCCAAATCCAGCCACGGCCCCTCCCTTCATCGCTGCACGGTTGACATGTGGTTGGATTTCCTGCGTCGGGCTTGCAGACGGACATGCTGCTAGCAGTTCCGGCTCCGCTACTAGCCCTGTCGCTAGCTATACGAACGGGCTATTTCTTCCCCTCGGCCGACGAAATATAAATCGCCGGCGCTCGCCACTTGCAAATCCTTTCCTTTATCGCCGTCGTTTGGGAGATTTGTCTGCTTCACCCCGTCTTTTGACAACCCTCCGTCTCGGTGCAAGGTTTTCCTAAACCTAACGTCTTTCGCAAACGCAACTGGTATCGTTCGTTACAGGCTAAACCAAAAAACCCGCGGCTCTTCGGTTCACTCACCGCATCGCGCCATCTCTGGAGGGGTGATTTGCAGCCATGGGTTTCTTTGGAAAAAAGGACAGCGACGCTGTCGTCGAACCCGTCGTCGAGAACAACGACACTGGTTCTGGCGATGATAAGATCAATACTTCCGAGCAGACTAGCGAGGTCAACTTTGGCGAGAAGCAAGAAGGTGTCAAGCGTGTTGAGGCTCTCGCTTCCGTTTGGACGAAGCGCGATTTGATCGCCTCCTACGTCCTGTAAGTACAAACTCGCCCCGACTTGACAGCTGTACCGCCCCTCATCCGCTTCGTCCAACACTGCTAACGTTGCTGTAGAATCTGGTTCATCTACCTCGCTACCTCGGCCGCCGAAGTCATCACGCGCAGTCTCAACCCCAATGTCACCAGCGCGTTCGGCAAACACTCGCTGAGCGCCGGTGTCACCGTAGTATCCAGCATCATCGGTGGACTGACCAAGCTCCCTCTCGCCAAGGCCCTCGATCTGTGGGGTCGTCCTCAGGGCTTGGCTTTGATGTTGCTCGTGTGGGTTATCGGCTACATCCTGACAGCCTCCGCGCAGACCATTGAGACGTATGCTGCTGCCAACGTCTTCACGGCTGTTGGGTAAGTTTGATCGCCCTGTTACGCTAAGAGAAAGGCTTTGCCGCTAACAGCACCATTCGTTTAGTGCCCAGGGTGTGAGCTACTGCGTCACCGTCTTTATTGCCGACACCTCGTCTCTGGCCATGCGTCCTCTCATGCTCGCCATTGCAACTTCGCCATACATCATCACCACCTTCATCGGTGGCCCGGTTGCCGACCTCATCATTGCCCCCGGTGGTCCCGGCTGGAGATGGGGCTTCGGCATTTGGACCATTATCGTCCCTGTGTTCGTCGCGCCGTTGATTGGCCTCTTTATGTGGCACACGCACAGGGCGAAGCAGATGGGCCTGATTCAGCCGCGCGGCAAGGTTACCCTGGGCGGTGTTAAGAAGTTTTGCGTCGATATCGACCTGTTTGGTCTGCTACTGCTGGCTACCGGCATGACCCTCTTCCTACTGCCCTTCAACATCTACTCGTACCAGGCCGAGAAGTGGAAGTCGCCGCTCATCATTTGTTTCCTGGTGTTTGGCTTTGTCCTGCTCGTCTGTTTTGCCGTGTGGGAGAGATTCTTCGCACCAGTGACCTTCGTTCCATTCAAGCTCCTGCTTGACCGTACCGTCTTCTTTGGTGGCCTGACCTTTACCTTTGTATTTGCCAACTCTATGATCTGGAACGGCTTCTTCTTTTCCATGCTGCAGGTTGTTTGGAACACTGGTATCAGAAACGCCATTTATATTAGCAACATTTACCGTGTCGGCTCTTGCTTTGCCCCCTTGATCACTGGCTACTTCACGTACCGCACTGGCAGGTTCAAGTGGGTGGCCACGCTGTATGGCATTCCTCTCATGCTTCTTGCCGTCGGCTTGATGATTCATTTCCGACAGGCCTCTCAGGACATTGGCTATATCGTCATGACGCAAATCTTCGTTGCCTTTGCTGGCGGCCCTATTGTGGTGGCTGGTGAGATGGCCATGATGGCCCCGTCGGACCATCAGCACATTGCCGTCATCATTGCTATTCTCGACCTCTTCTCCAGCATTGGTTGGGCCATTGGTGGCTCCGTCTCGTCCGCCATCTGGACGGGTACTTTCCCCAAGGAGCTCGCCAAGCGTCTCCCTGCCGACGCGCCGCTGATGCAGATTTACTCCAGCCTTCCTATCCAGCTCAGCTACCCCTTTGGTTCGCCAACCCGCGATGCCATCAACGACGCCTACTCTGCTTCTCAGCGTTATATGCTCACCACTAGCATCTGCTTGTTGGCTGTGGCCTGGGGCTGCTCGTGGCTCTGGAGAGATATCAACATCAAGAAGCGTAAGCAGGTGGAAGGTGTTGTTGCCTAAACTGTCTTCAAGGCCTCACCATTGGCGAGCCTGCGCCCTTTATTATCAAGGCATTAAATTTGCTACTTCATTGTTAATCAGGATGTGAATATGAGATACCAACGAATACGGAAGCTATTGACTACACGCTCATAGCCAAATGCTGTGCCTTGGCGCATACCAATATTACGTTTAATTGTTAATTTCCTGGCTTCCAATCTCATCTTAATTGTGAACTCGCTTGTGCATTGAAGATTAAACCCTGCCATCCTCTGTTCGTGTACTCCGTATAGACGTCGACCATAGAATATCACGTAAGCACATCCGAAGGCATGTTATGACAGCGTCGACCATATCTAATCCAAGCAAGGTATTCATAGTCCGTATACATCTGCCTTTCGGCATTTCCTTGCACTGCCAGCTTCCCCAGCGTTCTGGTTAGCTATACCGTGTAACAAATTGCTGCTTGTGGAGCGCACTACTGCATGGGGTTCTGGGTTGTTCAGACTAACGAGACAAGTAGTGCTGACACAACAGCGGGGATATTGCAGTACCATGGAAAAGGTGCCTCCTCGCGCCTACTACACGTAGACACTGCGCGAAACGGATCGATACAGATCCATAAATTGTGTACGAGTGTATGAACAGATATCGGAGCTCAGTGTACATCATGCGCTGGCCGATAAATACCAGCAGATACAGCCTGAAGGTCCCAGGCTGCCTGAAAGTATCGTACGGGGTATATCTTACGTTTGAGATATAGGATTTATATTTATTGTATTGAACCAAGGTCAAGATTTAGGTCAAGATTTAGTTCTGCAATCCATGCATGGTAAGCTTGCCTAGCCCCGCATCGCAACGAACCGGCCCGTGAATTGCGCTGTAATCCCAGAAGCTCGGAAGCTACACTATGAGTGCATAACGCTGACCCGTATACTTGTTTGTGAGATCAGGCTGAGCCTATATTTCGGTCTTGGCCATTGTTTCCTCAGCCTGCTTCTTCCACTCGTCGCGCCACCTCGTCAGTGGCGGACGAGCGTTAACAATGTCTCCAACAGACCACAGCATGCGCTTCTTGTCCGTCTCTTCTGACACATCATTATCGGGGCAAATGACATAGAATTCGTCGTTTGACATCTTTTGGAACAGGTACTCGGCGACCTGCTCGGGAGCCCAAGCTCCCGCGGGCTTCTCTTTCTGGCCGCCGCGAGTCTAGGGGCGAATGTGGTCAGCATTTAGACGATGTAACGGAATCTAGAAGCGCCTTACCATGCCCGTAAAGGTCCATCCCGGCACAAGCAGATGCACGCTGGTCTTTGATCCCTTGAGGTCAAAACTAAGATGTTCCGCCAAAGTCTTGACGGCAGCCTTGGAAGCATTGTAGGCAGGGTTGCCCGGTGGGTTTGTGATGCCCTGCTTACTGCCTGTAATCACGATGGAAGTCGGCTTTGATTTGGCCGCTTCTTGCACAACAGGCAAAAATGTGTTGATTCCGTTAATCACGCCGTAGAGGTTAGTGTCAAGTATCTACGAGCAAACGGCCGTTAGTTATGATCAGTAATGGAATCACGCCCTTGTCAGCATACCGTCTTGAAGTAATCACTGTCACCCCAGGTGCCGCGAGCTCCAACACCGGCATTGAGAACAAGCAGCTCTATCGAGCCAAACTTGGCCAAGGCCGAGTCTTTGAGAGCTTCCCAACTAGCCAGGTCGCTCACATCAGCGACGGACGTGACCACCCTAGGTTCCGTGTTGCCCTCGCCGGCAATATCCAGCCTAGCCTGTTCGAGCGCGTCGGCGTCTCGGTCGGCGAGCAACAGGTGCATGCCCTTGGACCGGCATAGCTTTGCGACAGCCAGGCCTACGCCAGAGGCGCCACCGGTGATGAGGGCCGTAGAGCCGGGGCCAAAGACTGAAGCTGCAGAATCGGACATTGTAATCAATTCGGGCCAACTATTCGTTTGGCGTCTGTCGAGGAGCAAGGATATCTAGTAGACACTTGGGCGGGAGCCAGGAGCAGCTACTAGGATGGTGGTGGTGGGAGGCGTGGAGGGGTAGAGTGCGCGGTAGCTTGTAGAGTGGGAAGTTGGACAGCATTGCCGTCCAGCGGTGGCGCAGGTCATCGGTGACGTAGAGGACGAAGGCGGGGGTCGGTGGGGAAGGGCCAGGCCGACGAAGCTCTTGCCGGTTCCCTGGAGCGCCGTGGCAGCTGGCAATGATTGTTTCCTCTGGCGGTTAGTGGCCAGGAACAAACGGGATCGACGTGGGGAAGCAGTGCATTTTCCCACACCTCCAACCCACACAAACAGCCACTACCAGCCCAAACAGGTACTGGCGACAATCTGCCTCTACTGTCTCGGAAGTTCTCGAGAACATCCAGCTATTATTGCAGTATCGATCATCAATCCAGTCAGGTACCATGAAAACAGAGTGCTCACCACGCCACAGGCAGACGAATTTGGACATTGCCACTGTAAACCAATGGCTAGCGAAGAATGGCTTTAGGCACCAACAGCAGCCACTGGTAATATCTCCGCTGGGCAGCCCATCCTAGGCTTTCCTCTCAAACTAGGCGAATCGATGGCCATCAATGGCAGGCTTAGAGCCGAGGGACTACTATTACATACATCACAAGAGGTCCGCTCTCCTTTCAAAAGTCGAAACGCTCAGCGGCCTGGTATGCGCCGAGGGTCTTGTCGACCACACCTCGAATCTATCGGCTTCCCCAGACGCAGCTATGAACCATAGACGTGAGTGGGTGCTACGGAAATGGGTCAACATGGTGGGCAGAGAAGAGCGCGTCTTAATATCAGCTCCCCCACACACACGCTAGCAGCTTCCTGGAGAATAGGCTACTGTGCAACCTCCAAAGGCACCGAAAGAGCGGAAGCCGAGGTACAACATGTTAGAGTAAGTAATGCGGCGGAAGAAGGCCTCAAGACTTTGCGATTAAGCAAAGACACAATACCTTTGCAACATTAGCAAAAGAACAACCTTGAGAAAAAGTACAGTCTCATCGAGATATCCATCGAAAGGTAATAATATAGCAACGATCTCTGTCTCTGCTAGCTGAGACCTGTGTCGCCCGCCAGTTCAGGGCAGCTTTTCGCAAGCGTACTCAGATTGTGGGTATCCCACCCTTCAATAAAACATTATACCCTAGTATGCACCATATTTGCAAGAGAACTGGAGTTTTTCAGTGGTGCGATTCAGCGGTGCGCTATCACGGCACTGACAAATACGTGCTACAGGCCAAGCAGTTGCGCCGAGATGCGCCGAGAGCCACTATGTCGCATTGCCGAATCTCATGGATTGTCCGGCCCATTGCGACTTGTCCAACGGCGAGAGTGAGATTTATTAAAGAACGTCCTGGCATCAGCGCCAAGGTTGCCTACTCGGGCACGTTTTCTTGTTTAAGCAGCTGCTTGCCCATGCTCCGGCCCTATTTGGGTAACATCGCGCCACAGCCTAGCCAGGGTCCACCGCTATTCTGTGGTGCATGGTAGGGGTGGGGGATCCATACCCATGCACCTGCAGTACTCGTACCCTTTTGTGGTTTCTCCAACGAGCGGTGTTAGGACATTTTCTGGCCATGAAACCCGGATAAGGTATCCGCCGACAAAAATTGGCCATGTCAATTAACCGAGACAGCTTAATGTGTGCGACTGTTCTAAAGTGCGTGGTACGGTGCTCCGGTCTGCCTGATGTTAATATGGTGTTTATTGACCGAGAGAAGAAAATGACAGCACATGGAACATGCTGTATATTCCCTGTGCTACTCTAGGTATTCCGTGTGCCTAGCGTAGCACAAGGGTGCTGGCTGAGCTGCACAGTCCTGCCAGGAAACGCGGAAGGCAAGACAGCGCCTACTGCCAAGATGCAATATGGTCTACAAGTAAGCCCAGTGCTCTCGTCAGCAAATGGCTTGCAGGTTGTTCAACGAGGCTCCCAATCTAACCACAGCCTCATAGTCAGTTCTGGCGTTGACACAACGTAGCGGCGGCATGTCCGCATCTGTAGTCTGCACAGGAGACGGCATTGCAGGTTCTTGCATGAGCCTGCATCTCTTGCGCAGAACAATGAAATGTCGCACGGGATCGATCTCTACTGCGCACGCCACTCACACTGCTCCATTCAGTCGGCATACCCCTACACACCCCTCACATCCACCACTAGGCCGCCACCCCCAGTCAGAAGCCTTTCCAGCGCACTGGTTGGCTGGATCACTGGGATTGCGTCCCAAAAGAGAAATCACCTGCACCACTGAAACCTTATATCGGCGGGCCACGGGACAAAGGGATCTCCGACGAAGGACCTTGTCAGCTGAATCGCTTCAGGAAGATCACTTCATTAGATGGGGAGAAATATATATCATTCACCAAGGCCAGACATTGCCAATACATTGAGAGAGGCTGACGCACCGGACTTTTGACCGCGCAGCATGGTTGCCAGTAGCATCACCAGCTTTCGAGCGTTGGCAACTATGTGTGGTGGCGCCGCCGCCCGCCGCAGAATCACCGAACCCAATACTCATTTTGCACCCACTGCCCACGATGTATCTCAGGCACCCCGGACGGCATAAGCAAGCCACAATAGCTAGTCGAGCTAGCTTGCTCCTTGGCTCCGTCTTCCCGCAAGGTAGTTACCCACGACGCTGCCTGAATGGGCGTCGTCGTCGCGCGAAACAATGGCCCCGCGAATCGGTCGGCACCGCGCCCCCATCGTACTAGTCCCGTAGAAGAATCTGCGTGTCTTGAAGGCACGTGTGCCATCCTCGCTATCGGCCCGTCCATCAGGAGACGGTGTTGCTCTCAGCAGATGCCACGACGTAGCATCGAGCCTCACGCAGATGGGGCGCATTTCACTTCACTGAGAAGCCCGTGAGACTGGAGTGACCCACCAAGACAACGCTCGCGCCCTCATGCCCGGCCAGGAGTGGCATAGCTTCCAATGAGGATGACTGCATAATTCTGCCCATCTTCTTCGGGGCTAGACTCGCGAAATTCGAGTTCCTCTAGCAGTGTGTGTTGAGGGCCCCCATGCGACGTTTACCTGGCTAGCTTGACGAATGAGATGCTCGGGTTACCTTGTGTTGCCGCTCACACCCTGGTCGACTTCTACAAGTAGTGTGGCAGCAATGGTTCCAGACGTCGGTCAAGTTTCGCTCTCCTTTGACCTTTGCAAGTGACTATTGAGCTGGATCAGGCTGTCACCTGTAAAGTGGACTTGCGGCAGAGGGTGCGAGTCCGGAAAACGACTATATACATGGCCCTTGCCCCGGACTTGGGCCACGGTCCGAGTTGGATCGTGATATATCCAAGACCCTGTATATACATTGCTTGATCTGTGAGTCCTTCCTTATCACCGTCGGACAGGCAGACTCTTCTGTACATAGTTTGCATATACATATTCTGCATTTCTTTGTTTCCCCTTTTGGTCGACTTATACGCACGCCCACGCAGGCAAGCAACCATGGTTAAGGCATTTGCCCTCACGTCTCTTTTGTCCCTTGCTGCCCTCACTGGTGCCTGGGACGCACCACAATATGGAGGATTCCGCCGCATCTGGCAAGACACTTTTGGCGGTAGCGGCGGCACATTGCCCAACGAAGGCAACTGGAATATCATCGACGGCAACCTTGGCGTGAACGGAGAGTTGCAGACATACAAGCGCAGCACCCACAATGTCCAGATCAGCGGCGGCAACACGGTCCAACTGGTACCGTTCCGCGAGGGTAGCGGATGGACGTCAGGTCGCCTCGAGTCCAAGTACGTCTTCACACCACAGGGCGGCAAGCTCACTCGCGTCGAGGCTCTGCTGCGCTTTGGTTCCAACGGCGGGGACCGCAAGCAGGGCATCTGGCCGGCCTGGTGGATGCTCGGTGACAGCATTCGCCACGGCGTCCAGTGGCCCGGCTGTGGTGAGCTTGATATTATGGAAAATATCAACGGTCAGCTCATCGGTCACGGAACCATGCACTGCGATGTCTACCCTGGCGGCATCTGCAACGAGGGCTACGGTATCGGCAACTCTGTCAACTTCCCCAATCAGGACTGGCACACATGGCGTCTAGAAGTCGATCTCCGGCCCGGAAACTGGGTTGACCAGAGCATTGTCTGGTACCTTGACGGTCGCGAGTTCCACCGCATCACCGGCGGGCGCATCAACAACTACAACGTTTGGCAATCTGTTGCACACAGCCCTCTGTTCTTTATCCTCAACGTCGCTGTTGGTGGCAACTGGGTACGTTTCTTTTTGTTTTCAAGTTCTTAACTTGTCGCCTTGCTTAATACTGACTCGTCCTTAACAGCCCGGTTACCCAAACGGCAACACCCTGGACGGCTACGGCTCCATGATGGAAGTTGCGTATACCGCTCACTACTCCACTTAGAGTACGAGCAGTCCTTGATGGCGTGGTATGAGAGAGCACTGAGGTATGATACCTCATCTCGCCTCATTCTCCTTTTTCTCAGTCTATATTTCTACGGCCGTTTTATACGTGTCATGTCCATACGATCACAACTTTGTACATACTTGAGAGAACAAATTGAACTGTATATACGACCTGTCGCCAGTTTCATGCAATGCGTGCTGATTGTCTATGGCATTGAGCCTTGTCTCTTACGTAGTCAACCACACTCCAACAACTCTCTATCCCTCTAAACCCTCTACAAACTGATGTAATCCTTCGATCTCCAATTCAGCAGCCGCTTGGCGCTGCTTCTGCATATCAAACACCTCATCCATCAACTCCACCATAAACTGCCGCAGCGGCGCCTTCTTGCCCGCCTTGTAGTCATACACGGCCACGTCCTCGATAAACTTGGCCGCGGGCCGCTGGTGCCTGTGCGAGTACGCAACGGCCTCGAACAGCAGGCGGTCTGACGAGGCGTCTGGCTTGGTGATGAGCTTGTGCATGACGGTGACTTGGTCCGGGTAGGTCATGGGCTGTTTTGGGGTTTGGAGGGTCACGTCGTTAGCTACAGTTCGTCCTTGCGCCTAATGATGCGAGAGGAAACTTACGAATTTAAAGTCCGTCTTTATGCTAGCTAGGATGAGGCCGATGCCGCGCGGCGTCATGAGTTCTGATATCTGTTCGCGGTACTGGGCGTCGCTGTTGTTGGCGAGGTTCATGACCCAGCCTACGCGGCCGGATTCAGCGTAGCGGTTATATAGAACATTATTCACGTGTCCTGTACCGGAATCAGCACTTCAACTTTCCTCCATAGCTTGCATTCATGACTTACCCTGTTCAATGTGTCAGTGCATCCCGACCAAGACAGGGTGGTACCGCACCACTTACCATGCTATCCTACTCACGACGCCTTGTCAGCATTTTCAATGTCATCATTTCTTCATAGACGCAGCCTCATACCATGTCACCCCACGCAACACTCTGCTTGTCCACGCCCCGCCACTTCGCGTCGGCCAGGTATCCCTCCCGCCCAGCCGACAGCTCCAGCCAGTTCTTATCCAGGTAGCTCATGCGCTCCCGCAGCTCCGCGGCGTGCTTGGGCGGCAGGTTCTCCCGCGACATGCACTGGTGCATGCGCTTGCGCAGGTCGCCCAGCCACCGCGAGTTACTGCGCGCGCCACCGTTGGTTGTGTCTTGCTGCTGGATGCTGCTGGTGGTTGTGAAGGCGCGGCGGGCGGTGGTGGAGGGCGCCAGGCGCGTCGTCGCGCTCGGCTGGGCGCTGCGCAGCTGCAGCAATTGGCGTCGCATTATTGCAGGTGTATAATTTGCAATGTTGATTTTCTAGGGAGGAAGAAAGTGTTTTATGCTGCGGGAACAAGCCGGTTATACTCAAGGGCGTGGGAGACGTCAAATTGATTTGCTTGGCCGCAGTCGGCGACATGGAAGTTCGCTTGCCGAGGCGGCTTTTGTCGGTTCAGCGTGGCTTTTGGCCCGCTTACGTCACAATCCAAGCTCCGGTATCGTTCCCCTCGACGTCAACTGCCGAGGATAAGTGCATGACAGTAACATGGAAGAAATGTAAAAAATAAAATATTCAAAGTATCAATTTATAAAATGGCATGCTAATGGGTTCGATTTGCGACTTTGTGATCTCCAGCCATGGTGCATGGCTCCCAACCCAATGCTGGCCCGGCACTTACAACCCAGCATCAACAGCCGCCTTCATAGCGACATCAAGCGTCGTCTTCCCTCTCACAACATCCACCTTTTCCATCCCAGGCGCATCCGGCTCAGCAATACCCCCAGGAAGGAAACTCGTAGCCATTTCCGCAAACAGGTCCACGGCCTGCGGCGGGAAAGACAACGCCTCGTAAAACGCACGAATCTTGTCCCTCTCCACGGGCCGTAGCTCCACGGACTTTCCCATGGCCTCGGACAACGCAGCTTGCACGTCGAGCGGCGCATAGTCCGTGGGGCCGTGCAGGGCAAAGACGTACGGCTTCCGGGGCGGCGTGTACCCGGACGTCAGCCCCGTGGCCAGCGTCGAGCCAATGTCGTCGACCGCGACCATGGGGATCTTCCAGTCGAGCGGGGTGATGAGCGACTCAAAGTACGGCGACGGCTGCGCCTTCAGCGTCGCGCTGCCAAAGACGGTCCAGTTCTCCATGAAGTAGCCGCAGCGGACAAAGAGGATTTCGGGCACGTTGGTGGTGCGGAGGGCCTGCTCTGCTGCATGGTTTGTACGAATCTCGCCCTTGATTTCGCCAAAAAGTCCTCAGCAATTGATACAACAAATACAGACTTGGAGGAGAAGAAACATTGGAAAAACTTACCACACCCTCGCTAAACTCGGCACCGATGCTGCTGAGAAGCATTAACCGCTTGACGCCCGCCTTTTCCACAGCGCTCCTGACATTCTCCGCCATGAGCGCCGCCTTTTCGATGGGGTCGCTGCCGTCAAAGCTCGGCGGCGTGCAGGTGAGGACGGAATCGCAGCCGGCAAAGTCGAGCGACGCCGCGTCCTCGACGTCGCCTTTTACCGCGTGGAAGCTGGCGTGCGACGTAAACTCGGCGGGGACCTTGGCCAGGTCGCGATATACGGCGTACACCTCTGTTTCCTTCCTGGCTGCGTTCTTGAGCAGCCAGCGGATGGTGGCTGCCGAGGTCTTGGTGCCGGCTGGGGCGATGGCGACGCGCATTCTGATTTTATTTTACGGCTAGTAATATTCTCCAACGAATTGTAAAATGATGCTGTAGAACTTGTGATACACTTTTGTAAAAACGTCAACGTCCAATCTTGTAGTTTTCAGCCGTGACTTACAGCTCGTCGTGCTACGTCACGGTGGCGCATGTCGTAGGATACTAGCAGTATTTGCGGTAGCCATCCACACTCAGCAGTTAGCACGTTAACCCCGCCTCGCAGCTCAGCTGGGCACCTCCATTGTGATTCACGCGTGCAGGTTTGTCTGGTGATTTTGAGATTCGTGTATGCAATTCAGTTTGAAGAACAAAAAAAAAGGAAAATTTCACACGTAAATAGGGTGGCTAATGATGATACAGTCTGCTAGCCCAAAACTCCAGCGTAACCAACATTCAACCTTCTCCTCACCAAAAAAACTCCCAATTCTTGATTGACCAAGTTGTGATCTACAATCTTTGTTTCCTCAAATGCAATTTACTTGTGGTGAGCAAGGTTCGCCGCGCTGGGTCGGCGACTAGCAGAAGGAGTTCCGCGAGGCGTGCCGCGGGGGGTGACGCGGCTTTCACCAAAGAATCGGTTCTGCTGGCTGTATCGGCGATCGTTGCCAGGTCGCTGGCTGCCAGCGTGGTCGTTGCCAGAGGCTGCAGAGCCTATTGGTCAAATGTTAGCCGTATGATACGTAAGGGGCGGGAAATTTATGTTATTGTTTTTTCTGTGCTTACCTCGTCGGTTGGGGTCGTAAGAAACACTGACACGACGTCCACTATTCTCCTGCTCCTGGCGGGCATCCGCGAGTCGCTGGGCAAAGGGGGAGCGCTTGCGCAGAGTAGGGCCCTTCCAGTAGATGACGTAGACTGCGATGACGAGGATAAAGGAGATGCAGAAGAGAATGGTGCTGGCGTATTCCAAGTTTCGGCCACTCGACGCTCCAATGTTGGAGAAGAAGGGAACGGCGGGAATGGTGAGCACACCAGCAAGGAAGTCACGCTGCCAAAAATATTAGCATTCGTCATTATATGCGAAAAGAGGGTATAGTAGAAACTTACAGCCCAACCGTTGCCACCAGTGGCAGAGGCCGAATAAGGACCATACGCGCAAATCATGTAGTCAATGGTGGCCATGTAGATGGCATAGTTGGCGATACCGACAATGGCGGCAAAGATCATGGAGCCAATCCAGTGGATAGGAGGTCCCTGGATGGTCCATGCAAAGCCAATGAGACCAATCGGCAGGCAAGGCGCCGTGTAGAGCAGGAACCAGAGTCGCGACTCGTACTGCGCACGTTCATCATCGGGCTTGGCGGCACGCTCTTTGATGTTGCGACGGATGGCCGGGATGAAGAGCAGCCAGGCAACGAGGTATCCCACACCGATGGGAATAAAGGAGAGACCAATCTGGACGGTGGAAAAGCCCCACTGGGCGTACACGAGACCAAACGACTGGATGAACATGAAGATGAGAGCATCGGAGAAACCAGAGAGCAGAGACAAGACGAGCACAATGGGCTCGGTGACAAACATCTTAAAGGGGCGCATCCAGGTGATGAGAATCTCCTTGGCGGAGAAGCGGTCGGAAAACGGGACGAGCTCGTCGGGGCCCCAGATGTTTTCGCCGTTCTTTCTGCGTCGCTTGGCGATGCGGTTCATCATGATGGTCGTGCGGGTTTCGGGGACGGTGAAGAAGTGCAGAATCTGGACGAAGCCACCGAGGATGAGCTGCACCCAGATAGACCACCTAAAGATAATAAGTTAGCAATTTCAAATTTCTTCATTTTGCGTTATATGTTAAGAGAAGTGTTGTTCTGCTCACCTCCAGTCAAGATACGACTCAGTGAAGCCACCGACAATGGGTCCCAGGACGGAACCTCCGACAGACGAGAAGACGACATAAGCGACAGCGTACTGCTGGTTATCGGCCTCCCACAAGTCGGCAATCATACCCAAGGTGACGGAACCACCGGCAGACGACAGACCGCCGAGTGCGCGGCCAACCATGATGGTGGCAAAGTTCTTGGCCAGAGCGACGGGCAGCTGCCAGATGTTGACGAGGAACAGCGAGAGCTGGAGGACGGGCCAGCGGCCAAACTCCTCGGACCAGGGCGCCCAGAGCTCGCAGCCAAAGGCGTAGAGGACGAGGAAGATCATGGCGCCGCAGCGGGCGGCCTGCAGGCTGACGCCAAAGTCCTCGTGGATGCCCTGGATGGCGTTGGAGTAGAGCGAGGTGTTGAAGTTCATGGAGACCTGGACCCAGAAGATGACGGTGAGGATGTACCACTTCTTCCAGGTGGGAAAGGAGTAGCCCAGCTCCTCGTAGCAGTCGTCTTCGGTGATTTCATACTTGTCGTAGGTGCCGAGCTTCTCCAGGTTGTCGCCGTGGCCATTGGCGCCGTCGGGCGAGCTGTCGGCGTGGTCGTCTGACGAGTTGCCGCTGCCCTCTGCCTTGTTTCCGACCTTTTCGTTGTCGGCCGCGGCCTCTTGCTCCCTCAACTTTTCATTGGCGCGATTCAAGTCGGCCTGGTTTATAACGAGCGGGGGGTCCTCCGAAAAGTGAGTAGCCCTCGGGCCATCTGTGTCGGCCATGTTGTAGGGCTATGCGCAAGACGGTCAAGTAGCAACAACAGATGAGTTGAGGAAAGGGTTGGAGAACCACTACAAAAGGAAGATGATAAAAGTAAATATAGTGAAACTTGGGGGACAAGGGGAGAAAACGGGGAAAGTGGCACAGAGCAAAATTTTAAAAGCCCGACAACGAGCAACTACGCAAAGGACGGCGTGCAAGCTTAATACTAGTTTTCTGGAGAGCAGAATGCAACCCCCCAAAACCTCTCTCCATCTTTTCCAGGCAGAAGAATTAATGCGGCCCACCTTGCCTGGGGGGAAAGGGTCCGGAGATGTGGGATGGGTGAGTTTTTTCACTGGTGACATCATGTCTTGACGGAGGAGATCGCCCACCATATTGCGGGTTTTGGTTGCATGCGACTCTAGTAAGCACCAGTTCAAGCGAAAAATAGCGCTGGCGCACGAACCCTTTGGCTAGCAATTAGCCTGCCGCGATGGAGGGCATTAAAAGCCCCGAGCTAAACCTGCCAGAATGCTACGCTATTGCGAATGTCGGGTTCGTGGAACGCCACCCGGCAGACTCTGTAGCAACATGGGATTATGCCAGCCGGGCGCCCGTGTGGAGTCTTAGACAAGCCGCGGATTGTGCGATGCCGGCCCATTCCAGAGAACAAGAGAGCTCTACGAGTACTCGTATTTTCAGGCACGAATACGTCGCTACTACTGCTGCTGCTTCCGCCAAGGAGCATTTCGTCCTTGGACCTGTTCGGCGCGCTCGGAGTGGCTTCGATGTGGTGCCACAAAGCATCGCCAAGCCAAGGGAAATAAATTTGCTTGGCTGGCCGTGGCAATCGTTCAGGCGGTGCCCGCTTGCCGCTAGCCAGGTTTAAGTGGCGATCGGTGGCCCGGCGTGGCGTCCGTCAGCGACGGCGCCATGATTAGTTAGCCGCAAGGAGGGGCCGGCAGCGGCAATGAATGGTTGGAAAAATGGGAAGCCGGAAGGGTTTCGTGCTACAGTAGCACATGACCGCGGGCAACTTGGATGTTCGAACTTGTTTGATTGATGGAGGGAGCTTCGGAGCTCCCGAGATGCAAGGTCCAAGAGAGAAGGGCGAAAGTTGTGATTTGCGAGTTTTGGCAACAGGCCCCTTTTGGGCCGGACTGACTGGCTCGGGTACGAGGTTCGAGTACGAGGTGACAGCTTTGAATCCTTGACGAGCATTCTTGAATCGTCAACTAGGATGCTCGATGGCACTTCTCCACCAATTTGATGACAGAAACGCCAGGCGTCCTTTCTGGTTGGCCTCTACTTCGTAGTCAATGGGTCGTATGGCGGCGGCACACGACTCCCAGGCCCGTCGCTAGAGTTTTCCCCACTCCAAGGTTGTCATTATGCACGGCTGCGTCATGCGTTGAACCCAAAATCCTCCCGCTTGGGTCAGTTGCCTTGGTTGTGATTTTTGACAAGCTGTTTACTCGAGAGCGTTTTGGTATTTCAAGACTGTTCGGAGAAAGACAAACGACAAACTGCGAGCTGTCAGTCAGTCATTCATCGTTGCCAATTGAATTCTGTTTTTTTTTTTTTTTGTTTTTTTTTTTTTTTTTTTTTTTTTTTTCCTTTTTTGGGGGGAAAAATTTGCGTACGAGGCTGCCGCTTTACCCGAGTGATGATCTCCCTGTGGCTGGTCCAAGCAACAACGCCTTGGTCGTAGTCGCGGGGGACCACCGGCGATCTCGATGGGTGGTGCGGGTTTGTCGTGCTTTGTTCGTGGCGGTTAGGTTGGCGTGTTTTTCGGCAAATTTTTGGCCGGGGGGTGCCGGGTTGTTCCGGCGCTTTCCCTCTGGGTAAAAA
>PXYN01000362.1:0-28372 GCA_003056585.1 Lecanicillium sp. MT-2017a
TTGGAGACAAAGACGGTGGGTGGCTGGGGGGAAAAAAGAGGGTGGGAGAATGGGGCGTAAGTACGGAGGAAGGATGGGGAGGAAGGGGGATTGGGGAAAAAACGGGGTGTTTGGGGTTGGTAGTAAAAAGGACACCAGCAAGACAGCCTCGTAGGATGGAAGTGCGGGAAAGAGAAGGCACACACAGGGGGGGAGAGGCTGGCCAAGACGAGATCGGAAAAACCCTTTCAGCGGCAAAAAAAAAAAAGGGGAAAAAAAAAAAAAAAAAAAAAAAAAAGACCCCGACCCAATTAATATAGCGGTAATATATACTCTAGCGGGCAAACGATAAATTATCTAGGTGTCCACACACGTGATGTCAACGAATGGATTTATAACTAGCGCTGTCGGGGCCTCTGCGTAGCATCCGGACATCACAATCTCCTTTTCATGAAACGTTGTCACTGCCACGTTTGTCCTCGATTAAACGGCAGTCTGTCTTAGGTAATTTGTTCTTATTCTATGTGCCCACAGGTTTCTAACTGATTTTACTCAGGCCAAGTCACATTCTAGATGGTTACCAACGCTGTCACTATTGAAGGCTCTGGCCGCAACATTAGAGAAGATGACTGCATACTGAACTGTCTGCCAGAAATGAAAAACGTGTATTCTGAGCATTTTAAGCCTTTTCAAGACAAGCTGTCTTTGGTCCTTCAGCATTCTCGGTCACATTTCAGGGCCCTAGCGGGGCGAGAGAGCTTTGCTGGGTTCTTGAACGTTCCCCTCATAAGCGACGCCCTAGGGAAGACAATAGAAGTGATGTTTGAAGCACCGAAGCCTTGTGTGCTTCAGCTCCACAACGACGAAGCCAGTGCCAATATCAATTGGCTTGACGTTGTCAAGGAAAGAAATTATGAGGCTGAATACAAAGGGAATGGAACTTACCATTTCCATATGCGGAACCGGGGCGTGATTGTCCAGTTGTCTGCTTTTCAACATAATATGGTGCTTTCAGGATTACCCCGGAAGCTGATTCAACCATGGTCCTACGAAAAGGACGTACAGACAGAACTAAACACCTTGGCGCTGACAGCCGAAATGACATCACAGATGAATCAACTTGCATCAGAAAGTAAGCCCACTCAAACATTATATTTATCCTATTCACTCGCTTACATCGCATCGCAGTCATCAAAGCCAATAACACTGTGCTTGAAGAGTTACTAAGGAGAGATCGAATCCTCCGCCGCAATCCGTAGCCAAGTCGAAGATCGGCGGGCTCGCCCTTTCCTCTGGAAACAGCCGAAGAGCTAGCAAACTTTATGCAAGTGCAGATTGACGTTGATCCGCCGGATGGAATGGCTATCGAGACTTAAAGGACAGACGCGCAAGCCAGTGCTTCAAAACGTGGTGCTGGAACACGGAACTGTACGTAATACGCATAAGAAACGTGGAATGACACTGAAGAGGTTGAAGAAACGTATTAATAATTTGGATTTACCAGTTCTCAAAAACAAGGCTTGGCCTGCAGAAGTATTGAAGCAACTTCCTCTATGGTTTGAAGACCAAGTACGGAAGAATCGGTCGCAGGAAGAGATTGCACAAAGTTTTCACGGAACATTCACACAAAAAAAAGGACTTTTCATGCTATTGAGGCGAAAGTGTAATTTCTTAACAGGAAAAAGTCCTTTTAAGAAGCGCAATAAAAAGACTTCGCGCAAAAGACCTGTGTCTTTGACACCTCGCTCCTCTCCACCGCCGTCTCAATCCTCTGGATCAGTGGATTCCACCCAACAATTGATCTCGAGATCGAGCATTGAGGTTCACGCTTTACGTCTAGCCCGGAATCTGCTTCCTTATCTGAGTTCTGAAAACTGCGAGGATGGAAACCTTTAAGCCCTTCATGGTGTTCAACCGGTTGACCCAGAATCAGAAACCAGCGATCTACATGCAGCACCTGAACAGGATACTGTGAATCAAATGTCAAAGTGCCAGCGCGCACCTCAGGAGTGTGAATCTCAAGCAGGTACAAGTCAAAATGAGTCGCCAGTTCGAGGAAGCCACTAGGCGGAAGAATCGCCTAAAGCCCATCCACGTTTCTTAGATATGGTGGGCGAAAGTCAGCCAAGGAATGGTAATCCAATCAATGTCTTCGCCGCAACATCAGAGATGGGTGATACTTGCTTGCCACGAAGCTCTCCCTTAGAACCCCCTCGGATATCAGAACCTATCCAATCTCCAATCCGACATCCCTCTGAAGACGATGCCACACTCGAAGTGCTAGGCCAAACGCTTTCCTGTTGTGCTGAGTCCAGTACGATGCACATGGAGGAGGTAGACACGGCACATGGCAACCAATCATCAGAGAGGCTTTCTCCGCAATCTTCATCACGCAAAAATACATTGACTAGAGGTTCAGAAAATGAGGGTTCCAATGATGAAAGCCACACAGAAAGCGGACTCGGTGCGTTGACTGTTCTCAGAGAATCAATGCCCTTCCAAGTCCCTCAACCAAGCTCCGCGGGTGACTCGACTGAGCATCACCCTCAAAACTGCGGGATAGATGGGCCAACCACCGACACGACTGAAAGAGCTTTGGTTGACGAAGAATTGATTATAAGATGTCTCCATGAGAAGTCTAAAGCGGCGCGTTCTCATCGCAATTGGAATGGTAAGGACCTGGACCGTTTACCAGAGTGGCACATGAAAATGAAACGGAAAAACCTATCAAAGGAGAGACTTGAAGTTGCGTTTCTGAGAGACTTTGGCTACTATCGAACGTCTTCTGCTATCGATACAGCTTGTCGCAAAAAGAGAAAGGCAGATTCTCGCCGTAAGGATGTAACCTCAGCCCCCATCCCAAGTCCACTTCCTCCGGTTGTTCCTGTCGTTCTCGATACTACGCGGGTATCACAATCACTCAATGCCATCATTGGGCCCGACATTCCCAGCTTGCATCCATCTCATACTATAGCAGAACCAAGCAATGAGAATACCGTACTCACTTATCCACCGTCGGAGCGACCTCGATCGCCACAACTCAATCAGTCGCAGGTCCTAGACAACGCAGACAGATTTTCTCGCAACATGCCTCCACCATTGCATAAGGGCGAAGAAGCAATAGGTCAAAGTTCGCCGGCTGCTGTTGCCCTTGAATCCGCTTCCGAACAGACGGTGTGTTCCACACCCCAGGACGCCGAAGATACCTCCACGTTGGGCAATCGGCGCCACCGAGTTGTAAAAACGCCAAAACCCCCATCTAGATTCACAGCAATCAATGGCGGTACCGTTCATCCAACTGATCCAAATGTAATTGCCCAGCTGGAGACCAACGAGCGAGACGCTCCGCCTAATGGGCAAGGAAGCCAGCGAGCATCCAAGTGCGTCGGGCAGAGAAGAGATGGCCAAAATGAGCCACAGAAAGACGGGCCCCAGAGTAAGCTCTCCTCTAATGCAGTGTCCGTCATAGTCACTTAGCTCTTTAAAGAGTATCAGATCTAGGTGTCACCTGACCTTATACTTCACTTTTCTTCATCTATCCGTCTGTGCTTCTCACACTGACTGTTTTCATTACCATTTGCAGGTGGAAGAGGACGCCCCAATCAGCTTACCCCTGAGCATGAACTGGCAAGTTCAAATAACTCGGGGCTGTCCAGCCGAACATTGGAAGGAGCTAGGTGCCAGCAGTCACTCCCAATTGGTACTTCAGACGCCAATATGGCACAACTGGGAACGCGCACAGATCTGCAGAACACATCGCAGTGTCAAGAACGAGACGTCGATATCCCAACCCCAAACAACCCCCACCCCACTTGCCAGCCCAACTCCCGAATTGCAAACTCCCAATTTTGCAGGCCCAATTCCCGGTCCGGGGCTTCTCAAACTAGCGGTGTGCCAGGAAGCACTCACACAGGCGGTTTGTTCACACCCTATACTAGTGGTCCCACGTATCCTGACATGAGGTCGGAAGCAGTTGTTCCAATATCAGTCTCAGCATCCTTCCTGAGCAGCCCAACCGGTCTTCCTCACTATCCCCTTCACGAGTTGCAGGGACGCGGTGCTGAGGGGTACCAGGGCCCTCCGCTCCTATCCTTGGCGCAGCAAATGTATTACCATCGTGCGGGTGAGCCTCCTCATTGATAGCCGCCTGTGCTGTCTACCCCTTATACTTCCTCGTCTATCAAATCCAATTTGGTAGCAAGCCCCCAATTAAGTTACACATGGCCTGGTTTGGGTGATGTCAGATTCCAACTCTCAGTCACTGAGTGTCGTACAAGTTTATGGCACGACAAACTTTGAGTCCTTGGAAAGCAAGCATCGGAGATTGGCGACTGAGAATCAGATATAACTGTGCTGCTCATATAGGCTTTGAGGAAATATAGGCTATCAAGGAATAAACATAATTTCACATGAAATACTCAACATTGGCTGAATTTAGACCATTCTATACATTGACCTGGCCGCTAGTAAATACTTTCATAGCACACACACCAGCTCAAAAGAATAGATGCTGGCCAGTCTTTGCCAGATTGCTTCGACAAAAGCCAAAGCATCGCAGTGATCTGGCTACAGATGACTTATAAGAACAACTCTCCCGCAAAATCTATAGATGACACAGGCTTCCTTGCCACCGAGGGTCCACATAGCTCCCATCGATGAGAGGGTTAGTCAGGGGGTGGATTGGCCGGGGACACAGCAAGTCATAGTGCGGTTCTCCAGGAAGCATAATCAAGCCCTTGAAGCAGTCTCCTTGGAGAACACCTTCAATGGGAGCGATGAGGGTTTCCGGAATATCCTCGGGATGAGTGCCCGAGCAGGGATAATTGTTAGGGGTTTGGATGCCAGTTTCAAACTCCTGTACGGAAGACCAGTCACAACTGTTATGCTCAGAAGGTTCAGAACTCTCAAGATGCGCCACAGAATTGGCAATGGATTGCCTTTTTCGCGCCTTCCTTTTGAATTTGTAGCCTGGATGCGCTTCGGCATGACCGTCGTGCTCAATCTCGGCTAATTGTTGGAATTTGTCGCGGACGCTCTGTGGTTCTTCTCTCCATCTTTTTCCCGCAATAGAGGAGATGTCTCGAGGGTTGTACCGTTGCGATAGTCTTCTGATACTTTCTGTATTGGCCCACCGGTACAGCATGAAGCAGTTCATGGGCCGTGGAACCCTTCCTTTCTGCTCTGTCTCCTTCCGACGCTCTTCAACTGGTCGTCGCACCCATGTGTCTATATCCAGGATTGGAGTGTTCGTCATGTCTGGAGTCCACCTGCTCGGCTGGTCCGTCAGGTCCCAGGGTGCGCCTTGGGGCATATCACCCCACGAAAAAGCCCGCCGTTTTCGAGTAGACCGCTTAGAGTTTCCACTGCTAGACATCGAGAGGGATTCGGAAGGTGAAGTGAAAGATGACGAGACGGTTGGTCCAGGCCTGCTCGTATGATGGATGTCTGTCGGAGTAGACATGCAACGCAACCGACTCCCGCAATTGCTGTTTGTTTTAGCATGAAGAACCCCAAGACAAAGAGTGTAGCTTCTACCGAGAATTGACTAATACTAGTCGATATAGTAAACAAAGCGAGAAGCAGCGAGTCAAACACTATCCGTTACTGTGAAGGTCAGACTCTGTAGCATCAGCCAGAATATGGGGGAAGAACTCACTGTTGGGTGAAAAATAAGAAATAATAGAAACTGCTCCGAAAATCAGGAATGGCAGACTGGGAATAGCAAATCGTGTTTGAAGAAGGGCAGAGCACAGGACTGGGAGTGGGTTGACAAAGTTTATGCAAATTCTCGAGTTTGGTTGAACCTGGTTTTGACCCCTAATCTGCCTGAGATTAACCCTTGACGCACAGGCGGTGCTCCCACAAATTGGGCGCCACAAACGGTCGTCGTTTGGAGTGGCTGCTCTTCTTTTGGCTTGCTCTGCTCTACTCCCCAAGGTAGAAGTATTTCCTCCCTGGTGCAATCAATAGTTGATTAGAATTGAAATTTTGGTTTATCTCTGGTGGCGCTTTTTCTGTCCAGATGAATTTACTTTATGCCAGGTAATATGGCTCCGTATATACATGCCACAGAGCGCAACTATTCCCAATCATGCTTATTAACATGGTCGAATATCTCACTCCGACAGTCCGTCTGAATGATGATCCAAGAGAGATGCGCGGTGTTTTGACCTTAGGCGCCCAGCAAATAAGATAAAAATGACTGCCATTCTATCCCCGACTCATGGAGTATGACGCCGCTACGCATTGGCGCAAAAAAAGTTTTTTTTTTTTTCAATTTTTCAATTTTTTTTAAATCAGAAAATCAAAAAGATGGAAATACCGACTTTCTGGAAGACAGTGTATGTTAGTAGAAGTGGGGACGGAACTAGTGTTTCTGATTGGTCAAGCAACCTTTTGCTTGTGTGTGATATGATGAGGGCCTTGAGAGCATCCCAGCACATGAGGGCGACCAGCCCAAGAGCCCCAAAGCCATGCTCTATCGACAAACAATTTCCTCTCGTCATTACAGTGACCACGCTCAGGGCAGGAAAATATCCGAGCATGCAATCGGCTGGGGGAAAGACGCCCTTTATGTACCTAAGACCAATAGTAACGACCTACTTAGCCCCGGCAGAAGCTGGTGCGATTGCAATTTCCTACGATTGCAATTTCCTACGTAGGATTGCATAATTGGACGGCAAGCTGTGGGAGTCCCCGCTGATCCCTCTATTAGCGGGAAGAAGTCCTAGTAAAGCCAGGGGAATTCGCAAACTAAACTTACATTACTCATTTACATCAATAATAATGCTTCCCCCGACTCTGTTATCACGATGTGCCCCAGAAATTTCTCCTAGGGTGGTAAACTCTAGCCGCAATGTTTGGAGAAGCCATATTTACGATCTTGTACAGATCGGTCCTGCAAATGCGAGTTTGAATGTCCTCACATGTACCAGCAGCGTCCAAGCTCATAATGACGGAGAACAGGGTGGTGGAGTAGTTCCAATCTGCGAAGTCCTGAGGCGCGAACCAGAGTTACGTCTTATGAACAACCCCAGCAAGTTGATACGATATAGAGAGAGGCAAAGCATGGTTCGTACCCAAGGCTTTGGCTAAGCAGCTGAATGAATTGAGGTATACGTGATCCTCTCTCCATGGCGGCTCCAGAATGAGTTCTTCTGCAACCAGACATTCGTAGCAGTGGGGGAGTTGTTGACACATGTCTGCTCAAAGACCTCTATACCTTGGTTTGAATCGAACATTACAGCTAGTCCAGGGTCTGGTTCTAAACCGTTTTACTTCCATACCGGTATTTCGAGCTTCTGGTATTTAATAGCAGGTAAGCTACAAAAAGAATAATTCATGAGCTATAAATTTCAGACGTGTCATGCGGCTGGACCCATTGGTCGGTAAGCTTTCAGCTTTGCTCCAGGGGTTAGGTCCAAACGCTTCTATAAAAGATAAGCGCTAGCTTTACTGTGGTGATGCTGCAGCAGGTATGATATTTAAATACAGGACGCCAGTTCTTTTCACTCTATAATCCTTCTGTTGTTCTTGCTCATGGAGATCGTCATGACCACTGAAGGGTCATTCTCCCAACAGCCATCAACACTAGGTGACCCGATGAAGATTAGTTCGCTCTTGAACCATCAGACGCTGTCCTGGCACCACCATCCACCACCTAGCTCACATAAAGGGACCCAGGACCCTGGAAGTGCTCTGTTTATGGCAGTCAACCCATCGGCATCATCAGTTGATGAAAGCGGCGCCCATACCGAGAGTTTGAATTTGCAATATCAAGAGCAGGTGCCATTCTCAGATATACATGCTCATTCTTCCAATCCTATCAAACGTGGAATAACCAAGAGTCAAAGCCCTTCCCACCGCCGTCCTTCTCGGAAAGTATACAACGAAGAAGAAGTGTACTTCATCTGGTACTACCGCGTCATTCTCAGACATAAATGGCCGGATGTCCTTGAGAGCTTCAATCGTCAATTTACAAGTCGCCCACGCCGCGGCTATCAAGGGCTTCAATGCAAGCTCCAAAGATTTATCCAACAGAAAAAGTCGCCAGCTCGCCCGAAGAATGGCAGGACCGGGCTTACGGGGAAAAGGCTGGGGATAATCTGCGGTATCCGTGGATGTGGGAAGCTTCGCAGACACCCGGTTCCCAATTCAAAGCTCAAAGTCATCTCCGAAAGAACTGATAGTATATTGGATCATTTTGTTTGCTATGTGAGGAGGCATGCCAAGAACCAAGGATATATAGCCAACAAATCAATATCTATCATACTCATGAACGCACGAAGGTGGTATCTTACGTATATTCCTGTCACCTGCTGGCTGAACATAAAAGCTCTAGGTCAAGAACACGCATGTATTCGCATTTTTGTTCATTCGGACAAAGACCCTGGTAGTTTAACGCCTTCAATGTCCAACATCCATCTCTGGACCATCTCAGGGGCTTGGCTTTCAAAGACCGAAGGATGCTTCGCCATATAATCCTGCACAATGCTCAACGATTGCAGAACTTGCGTCCTTTCAAGGTTCTCCGCGAATCGAACGGAAGCTGCTCTCATGGGATCACGATCCTGGCTTAGCTCAAAGAAACGATTCGGCCATGAAACCTGGATATCTGGCGGATCAAGAGAGCAGTGCACATTATGGTGATAGGCTGGCCGGTCGGCGAAAAGAGCATCGGAAGCACCGTTAGGCGAAAAAGGCAATCGGACTTCCGGGCCCGCAATGTTGTTCGACGGTGAGAATGGATAAGGTACGACGGAAGGCTCCTGGCTGCTCGAGAACTGGCTGGAATCCGTATATTGGCTGACGGGTACGGAACTGAAATTTATGGTCCTTGAGTCAGCCTTAGAATTTGTGGAGGTATCAAACGATTTGGCAATTCGAACCTCTCGCTCCTGGTTCTAGCAAAAGAGACCACGTTGGCATCCGCCTCGAGTTGAACTGGCTTTGGCTCCCTATTTCTCCCTTGTGGCCGCCGTTGGCGGTTCTGGCGCGTTTTACCTCCTCGACACCTCGGAGGCTTCAATAGCAGTGTGTCATCGGGCGTTTTGGGATTGATGCCACATCCGCTGAGACGAGGTTGGATCTCGCGATATTTGGGGGGTATGGTTGTCGGAGATGAAGAGAGCGCAAGTGGTGTTGGGGGAGGTTGTTCGTAGACAAAGTCGTTGTTTTCAGAGCCAGACTCAACACATCTGTCGACCACTCCCATAGGATATCTCGAAGAATGTTGCGGTAATTTTGTGTGACTCATTTGCTCAGAAGAGAACAGATCTCGTGTGCTCATGTTGATAAGGAGTGAGGCTTCTTTTGATGGACGCTCCATCTTCAAGAATATCGGTGACAGGGTTGCTTCAAGGGGTGCTCAACATGCAGGGTGTTGATAACGGGAAAGAACAAAGATGATGGTTGCTCATTGCCGGGGAGGAAAATAGAATAGCGGTGGGGGTTGGCGCTTCTTTCTCGCTCTGGGGGCTTTGTATTAGTGAGGGCTAGTCTTATGCGAGGACTTCTAGGAGATAGCGTAGAACTAAAGTTTGATCTTGTCTGAAAGAGGTGGCCCGAGGTAGACGCGACTGGCCTAAGTGCCTTGGGCTGAACCTTGACCTAGTTGTCGGTTGAGCAGGTCTTCTCAATGGTTGAACCTCGTTACCAGGGCCCACGTAGCAGGTTTACAGGTCGTTCCGCATTTGTTTCTAGTCTAGCTGCTGCATGGCACGTTTGTGAATGGTAGACACTTTCATACAGGGACCCACGGAGCGTTATTATCGAATTTCAAGCACATAGATTACGAAGCCATACCTAGGCATTATTACTAGAGGAAATTTTCCCATGGCCGAGAGCCGATACATTCCCCCTCACATTCTATCCTCTCTTCATCATCCCATTTGCCTAGTGATCAGTTCAAGGAGCCCTGTTTCCTAAGCACTTCAGACTTTTCTCTATTCAGTCTCGCCTACTTTCAGGATGACCATTAAATGGCTAGAAGGCGGGCCTCAGAATGCGAAATTACAAGTCAACCTCGATCCAGGCAACGCCTCAATGGTGAAGTATCCAGTCACATCCAGAGAAGAGAGAAGATTGCTACGGTATGATACCCTCGTGCTTAGAAGTGTTTCCTGAAGTCTACTGTTGCATTCCTTTGCTAATCAATATACAAGGTCCATTCCAGGTCAACCCTAAGCCAATTTCGACATCAAGGGGAATGTTGGGAGCCAGGTACGTCTGGCCATAACGTCCCAGCGAGAGCCCTTCCATCTCCAAATAACCTGTGGCTAATTCATTACGCGTGACCTGCAGCTCGCACAGCACGAAACCCCATCTGCTTTCCGGTTCCGACGAATTGAGACACCCAGGTACCCATGACGCGCATTCTATATATGTGGCTTGGATATTGACTTGCACCAGACACCATCGGCTGTCGCGAAAAGAGAAAGGCTGTCGATCGCAAGCCCCAGACGACGTATACCTTCAAAAACTGCACATTTGGCGGTACAAGCATGTTTCTCGTCGGAAGTGTAGGTCCTACGAGCGAAACCGTGGTCTACCGTGATTACGGAAGCCGTCGACCATTTTCGGTCAACGGTGATATGGATGAAGCTACGTTCTTGAGAGATTTCTGTGGAAGGAGAGAGTACGGTTAATGGATAACAAAAATACACGTAGCTGTTTTTGTCTTGCTTTGGTCTACTTTATAAGATCCCCAGGCATATAACAGAATGGTGGAATTGCGCCAATATCCTCGTCAACAATTGAAACTACATATTTCTGAATATAGTCTTAATGTATACGGCCACGATCCATTTTGTCAAAACCGTCACTGATAGGTAGCACCCATTCAGCTATACATGGTGAGATACAAATATACAGGAGCTCTCAGTAAAACGTAACTATCAAGCGAGCGCCGTAAAATGGCTACTGGTATAACTCTCTCCAAACTTCAATCTCACGCAGGAGTAAACGCGTTTCAACCTCCACTCTTTTCTTGCCTTCGATACTAACCAAGCCTAGTGTCTCCAGAAGCCGTTTAAAAGGGATTTCCTCTCCAGGGCATTCGCGCAATATATGACAGAGAACCTCTCGTGTATCTTCAATGGTCAGTCCGGGTAAGGGTAATGGGTTTTTGGAAGCACAAACCAGGATACGTTAGTTCCCTCGAATATGTGTTTTGGATCCCAACCAAGGCCTTTGGGCTCAAAGCTCTCATCCATAGATGCAAAATAGCTTCACATGTGTCCTGGTCCAACTCTTCGAAGGCAGATCGATAGAAGCTCTCCAGGAGAGCTGCATCGCAACGCTTGAGATTTGAAAGTATGTTTTCCAGGGCTGGATTGTTTCTAGCCACAAATTGGTCAATCAATGAGAAGTCAGACTCAACGGGGAAGATTCTTTTGCAATGAGTAGAAGGCAGCGGGCTCTTAGTTGATAAAAGCCCTCGCGCCGTATTGTCGTTCGCGGGGAGGCTGCTGAATTGAAGGGGCACACAACTATTGGGACCATTATGCTTTTGTGTCCTACACAAACTCATATCAGCATAAATATTCATCACGGAAAATAATAATATTTCCTCACTTCAAGCTCTGGTGCACAGCTTGGCTTGGCATGGCCACCCTCTTGTATGACTTCTGCATATTGCTAAATGCTTCCTGGCCATGGAACCCAATGGTATGGTTGATGAGGGCGTATTCGTCTATGTTCTGGGAAATTATTGCTTTGCCATGAGAATGAAAACCGACATGTGCTTCCGCCTGGGTCGAGGCTGGCTGTGGTTCAAAGCAGTTGGCCTGAACATAAGATTGATCAGCCATACCCCTTTCTTATTGCAAATTAGCATCATTTATATCCTTGTAACTTGGGTTTGAGGAACTTGGACCCAGACAGTGCTGGACATACCTGTCCCGAAGGGATGTTTAATGATTCTCCTACTAAGCGGATATGACGGGGGACTTGGTCCAGGGGCAAGGGAGTTGGAAGGTTGTGGATCCAGGTAGGGAAGCCAGTGGCCATTGTTAATCGCCATGGTCCAAAGAATTGAAGTTGGGATGATTCGGGGGCAACTAGGAATAAAGAGAGTCGGTCTTATCTGGCCGAAGATCAAGCGGCGATGGGGGTTATATACGATGTAAAGGGGAACCCCGAGAGCCTTTTCATGCTCCGCGGTGTTGGGCGGGGAAACTTGTGATGCTTGCCTACTAAGGGCTAGCTCGTTCTGGGTCACTTATTAATTTGTAAATCCCATGAGAGTAGCTGGTAAAAATTCGCAAAGAAGGCAAGGGGCGTTATTACAAGGATGTTTACACAAGGAATAGGTGGGATTGGCTGCTAGGACACTTCGCTACGTCGAGTATGGAGCATTCATGAACTACTAAAACTAAGTAGGGCACGTCCGTCTCATTACAAGCGCAGTCAAAAAATGAAAATTACCATTTAATCGAAAGGTATTGTAATATTCGCGTCCGTGCGCCGAGGTATATCACACCCACTCCAAAACCCTAATATACATGGGAGATCCCCATGCAAGTGGTTTGTCCCTTCCATTATACATACACCTGCCCAGTCCTCCACCGTCTGCCTTTATCACGGAAACTATGGTAAGGGCAAATGCCTTCGTTCTCTTCCCGTACAAAGATTGATTATTAAGATTGATTATACAGATTTCCGAAGCCGACCTCAAGATATCAGCCCAAACATCATTAAAAGCGTTGCAAATCTGGTCGCTGGGTACCCCGGACCTGGCAAATGCAATTGGATGGCAACACGATCTCGATCCTGAGATTGCATCGCTAGTGGTAGCCTGCCAGCATCTCAGGAAGAATAGATACAGGAAGGGACGGAAACGTTTAGCCCAGAACAGCATTTTGAATCGGCTTGTGCAAGCCATGGTGGAAGACCTCACCGACGACTCTCTGAAAATATTCGCACTTCTCACCTGGCATTTCAACGCAGATTTTAGTGTGCCTCTTCCCTGTCAGCTTCTTCTATTTTTCGACGAGCCTTCGAAAATCTTCGAAGATGTTTGCACTGATATCCATCGCCGATACACGACAATGGCCGAACCGGAGTCTGTAAAGAGCTTCAAGAGAAGGTTTATCAGGCTACTAGGGCTTGTGGAACATTATGTGTTTGAGGGGAAATGGTCTTGTATATTTGAATCGTCGGATTATGTTATCATCGTTGCAGCAATCTGTCAATAGCTGCTCAATGGAGTATTTCTTTTCGTTCTTACCAGTATGAATATACACCTAATGCTGCTCTACGTTAGCCACCATAGCAAATCTCACCCTGTTACCGCAATAATGTCATTCTCCATTCTCCTTCTCCATTGCTTGACCTTGCGCGATCCGAACAAACACATGCGTTAGGATCACTGCTAATACATAACCAAGGCTTGCTTCATACCTAACTCTGATTATAAAGACATCAGAAAGTTAACTCGTATACTGACACTAACAACTGGAGAAAGCAAGTACACATGGGTAGTGTAGGTGTGCTATTTTGGCTGTCTCCAGAACTTCAAGCATGCAGCTAATGAAAAGATCATGCCGCTATACAAAAACTCGCATCTATGCTGTGAGCACGCTCAAATCCATGTATATCAATTCTTAAATGTCCTGTCAATCGAGGACAAAATTTAACATAGAGGGCGAAATATCGAACACAAATCCTCAAGTGAACCTATCCGAGAGACCCTCGGCCGGAAGTCGGAAAAAGAGAACTCAATCACCCACGCTCCGATAGCCAGATCAGAGTCGAAGATAGGCTGAAACGTCTCCAGAATGGCTCTTTCGGCGAGGACAGTCCCCTCCACATTCCCGGCTACTGAGGTATAGCCGCGCATGTCATAAAATATATCACACCGAATAAGCACTTCTCTTTTGACCGCCAGAGTAACATGAATGAAACGGCCCATATCAGTTTCTTTGAGCCACTCTTCTTGAAGATGATCATACAATAATCGCCGAAGAAGCTGACCCAATTCTCCGTTCATTGTATAGTAGGTCGAATTTTCGATCATGACCAGGTAAATGTAGGCAGGTGAGAGTGCGCCGGTTTCAAGCTGACCATATTTCTCTCTACATGCTGCCAGAATACTGAGGCAAGGTGTCATGGAATACCCTCTTGGGTCATTCAAGACTATGGCTTCAGGCCTATCAGTATCGAAGTTGACAGGATGATAAGTTTACTCACTATGAGAAAAATGTTGGAAGATTGGTCGAAAGTCCATTGCGGGCGGGTGACTGAAAGGGATGCAATATATGCAATAGACGGTACTGCACGGGGGAGTTGAAGAGCTGGAGTTTGGGGAACGCCCTGGCACAAATAAAACATCCTTTCTAAGCAATGCACTCGGGCACTCCGAGAACCCCCATGTGCAGGGACCAAGTAAGAAGGGTCATTTCTTCGAAATGGCGCAAAAAAAAATGCAATGGAGAAAATTATCCCTATAACCGAGATCGGCATGCAGCCATTGAGAGTTCTCGGGCACCCAGTCAGTTATCCAATGAAAGCTGCATATAATTGATCTCCACAGTGGCCCTGAACTAGCATCGATCCGCTCCAGGCGGACGCAGATAACACATGGTATGAAGGGCTAGAAGTATTCCGGCTGCCCAATGGCGCTAAGTTTACATTATTTTTCAGTAAAACGGAAATTTCAACTTTTAGAAAGGCTTTGTATTTGGGAGTGGGCTAAAATACTTACTTTTAATAGGCCGGGAAAGCCTCCTATTAGCGTCTGTGGTATGGCGATACTACTATTAGAAGACCAATGTCGCATCCAGGAAATAACCTCTTCTTATTCGTCCGGAATCTGGATCAAGGGACCCGGGAGCATCTCGCGCATAACACAAATACTGGACCGGCCCATCTTACACCGGAACCATGCTCCAGTATTCCAACAGAATCCCAAGCACCTGCTATCATGTCGCTAGTTGAAGACTTCTATGTAAGACAATCACTGGATTATATACAGTGATATGCTAAACTATGAAGTTTCCTTTCCCAAGAACCAGTTTCCGAGCCGCCGAAACGACTTTAATTGTCCAACAAGTGTGGTTTCTGGGCTCGAAATACCTCAAGCGCGCAATCAAACGACAGCACAAGCTCAGTGACAGGACCACATTCTTGATATCCTCCTGCCAGGCACTCAGAAAGTATCGCTACTTGCCCTGGGGAAAACGCAGAGCCTTGGCCAAGAACAGACGGCTGAGGAAATATGCCCACCGTATGGCAGGTGAACTCGCTGATTGTGATTTGGCTATGCTTTCTCTTCTCGCTGGCATTTTAGCTCGAAAATGGTGCCTCTACCCCAGGGGCTCCTTCAATTCTTCGCCAACTTTGACGAGCAATTTGACACAGTGTGCCGATCCATCCACCTCAGCTACACGAAAATGTGTGAACCGGACACGTTGGCAAACTTCAAGGAAAGATTGAGGGGACTATTACGGCTATTAGAACGACACGTGATCATAGGCGACGGGGTCTTGTATACCTAGTTTTGACCATCTCTTGGCCTATCCGCATCATACTAGTCAATGGGAAATAATAAAGACGGGTATATATACAACTGTCCAATCCAACTTCAAATCACTGAATCTTATACCACGCTTCCAACTGGTTTTTCGCCACGCCCGTTTCCTTTGCTCTTCTCCTGCCCCCCAGCTGTCAAAGACTGCCGCTGGATGAGGGGGTCAAATTGAAAGCTTTCTGTCGGTATCTAAATTGCGATGTTAGTTTGCCGTCGGTCGACGAGTTTCCTCTGCAACGCACTACCATGACTTTATCTAACCCAATGGGATGTTGATTTAGATCTTAATCACGGCCAACCGCATTGCGTCGATTATTTCTCTTTTTACGACTGTTTTATCGTCAGTTCGACACATAGGGCTTGCGTTTGGGTGAAAAGACTGACCACAATTGTTAAGTACAAACTCAACAGAGAAACATTCGTGGTATGAGCGGCGTCCTGGGCCCTCTCCCAAGGGAAGAGCTCTTTCTTCTATCTGGAAGCCAATAGCAACCCGGTAGCATCGAAGGAATTCCGGAAAATATTTCTTCGTGATTAGACCAAGACCTTTGTGGATATCATCCCCTTCATCCCCTTCCTTTCGACAATGACTGTAGCAAGCATTTGGATCTGAAAAGAGCTTAAAACATCCCGGACAAATATAGTCCAAGCCCGTTTTTACCAGAGCTTGCATCAAGATTGCGAGCCGCCTTTCCATGTCAGACATCTTGAAGTAAAGCGAATAAAAGCTAATAAATGAAATAGTTTGTTCCGAACAGGAAACAGAAGGCTGTCAGTTCGACGAAGGCTCAGACTTTATAGGTGAGGGCCGGCTCGCCAACGCATCTCCACAGATCCAAAGTCTACTAGATGCAATTGCTGGATAGAAATAGCGGTGGGGACGCAAGTAGAATTTAATCAAGATTATAACACCAAAGCCTTCAGCCTCGACCGACGTGGCCCTTGGCTTAATTATCCTACCAACACAGGTTCTATTTACAGCCGCTCTGATTCATCGGCATATAATTCAGATTGTCTGCATGATGGCACTATCTAGGGTATGAAGAAGCTGGGCGAATCAGGAATGATCGAAAGCGTGATCTACAAGCAAGGGCTCGCTAACTCCTTTGGAGGCCTCGGCTTGCAGGAGATCACGTCCAATCGAAGATTTAACCATCTCTGTCTGCGAAGCCCAGTAGTGCTCAAACCACAACACCTGTATCAGATCCTTTGTGTCCGGGATATCCTCCGTTTTCCTGATTTCGCGCTGCATATGGTAAATATTGGTACTTCTGCTATCTACCAGTTGTTCAAGTATGCGTATGCGCAGATTACCGACTTTGAAGTCTGGACTAGACGGTTGTTTCTATTTATTATCCGTTAGAGCCATGGATTGGAAGATGACTGAATGCAACAGTTCCGGGACACTCACTGCAAGCGCATCCAGTTCTTCTGCAGAGACCAATTTGACGGAAGTTCCACGATGCGGTGCCGCACACTGATACACCACTTCTGGATCAACGGTTATTATGTTGCAGTCCAACCTGTCAAAGAAGCATCCAAACCTTGAAGGCCTTCCTTTGACTGCTTCCTTGCCCTGCAGCATCCAAGGAGTTCGATAAAACGAGACCAGAAGGCCATATTTCGCACAAGGTTTTAACGTTGAGACGGAAAATATATAGAACTTCGTAGGGAGACTTTAAAGCAGCAGGGCACTCAATTGAAGGATCCGCGACGTCGAGGCCGTATAGATAGGCCCGATTATATGCCCCTGTACCGTACCAATGTCTCGTACGTTACCCTGACCGTCCTCATTGAGTAAGAGTTCTCCAGCTTCTGGGCTGATGCTGCATGGTTGTTGTTTCCCGCATTAGGCCGATGAACCAGATTTTGCTTTTAGGAGGTCAAAGCGAGATTTGGGTACAGGATTATACGATGTACTCAGGAAGTCTAGATTCCAGGACTGTATCCCACCGCCGATCCTTGCGCCACGCTTTTAATATAGAGAGATCTTCCATCTATCAAGTCACATTCCCATCCCATCCCATCCCATCCCATCCCATCCCATCCCATCCCATCCCATCCCACTACCATCCCGTTACCATCCCATTACCATCCCATTGCCATCCCATTCTACCCCATCCCATTGCCATCCCACTCTACCCCATCCCATTCCATTCCATTCCATCCCACTCTACCCCATCCCATTCCATCCCATTCCATCCCACTCTGCCCCATCCCATTTCATCCCATTCTACCCCATCCCATCCCATCCCATCCCATCCCATCCTATTCCAATTCGTTCCATCTCATCCCTTCTCATCTCTATCTTTGCCTTCCCATTCCATCCTTTCATTCATTACACGACTCTTCAACTTCATACATTTCCTGGCTCCGTTGACTGAGTTTGTGCTTCGACACTCTTCTTCCAATCTGTGTTCCCGAGGCTGAATATGTCCGAGATTGATCATGCAAACCAGACAAGATCCCAAGAGACTTCTGTCGTATCATCCGACGAATGGACTGAAACAACTGCCGAAAGAGGATACTATCACCGAAACGGATTTTTCATCAAACGAAGTTTACGACCTAGCGAATACATGACTACACTCAAAGGAACAACCTACGTTCCGCGACTGGGCAAGGAAAGGCTCCGAAATGAGGCCGCGAGCTTACAATTTATTCGCCATGTGAGCGATATCCCTGTCCCGACTTTGTACGGATCGTTCGAGGTTGATGGCGCCTATTTTGTTGTCACGGAATACATCGACGGCTCTTCCATGTCCGAGCTGTCCGAAGATCAAAAAAGGGTTGTGCAGGACGAAATCTCCCAGCATTTAGCCACCCTCCGTCAGATCAAATCAAACAAAACTGGTGGCCCTTCCGGAATAGTGCTTCCTCCTAGTCGTGTGGTGGAACGCACAGACAATGATGTCTGGTCCCAGCAGATTGCTGAAAATCAAGAATATGTTTTTTGTCACAATGATTTGTCTCAGCAGAACATCATTGTGGATCCGCGCACATTGAAGATTCGTGCCATCATAGATTGGGAGTACGCTGGTTTTTTCCCGCCATATTTTGAAGCGCCTTTCTACCAGCGACTTGGCCCTTCATCCGCAATAGGCGATGAGCACGATGATGTCCCGGAACTACTGCGTTTTCTTCAGACATCTGAGAAGTGAATGAATGGATCTTTGTCTGCATATGAAAGATACGATACACTTGAATAGCATGATTCAATCTCTGTTTTAACGAATATATTAGAGGAATGGATGTAAAACACTGGGAAACTCCGCTTTGGTAACGAAACGATATAACCGTGTATACATATAGGAGGACCCTTCTGTAAAAAAAGGTAAAAAAGGCTTCTACCAACAGTTGTGGCGTAGTGCTCTGAAATGGCCCGAGAGCTCGCGGAACCTACCCCTCTGTGAAATAATTTACGTGATTATGTCTAGGGTTTCATACTAGGTTGCCTCATAATCAATGGTTCTTCGAAGAGTTGTTTTGGAAGAACGTATCAGTATAGAGAATAAATGAGTGACAAGTCATCAGAAGGAGCGCTGGGCCGAAAAGGGTCCACTGGCCACGGCATGTGCAGGATGACTGAATAATGACAAGCCGTTAAGACAAAATTTCACATCGCTTGAATGTGTGAGGATGGCTGAGAAATACTCCGAATCGATGTGCGGTAATCTGAACTGGAATATTCCCTTAAATCATCCTCGAAGTCCTCGCACTACTGAGGATTCCGACATGCCTTCATTATATTCCTCGTCAGTAACTGTTGGGAGTGCAAATGGATAAATAGACGACAAAAGAACTCACAATGTGCTTAGTTCTTTGGTTTAGTTGGTGAAGTTGGGAGAGTGCCAGACGGGCCATGTGGCTCCTTATCACAGATTGGGCATAGTGTCTGGGTAGAGGAGACAGCACTCCCACAGTGCTTGCACTTGACAATCTGAGCGGGCATTTTGGTGAGAGGGTAGAAGCTAGAATGTGTCAGTCTGGACTTTCTGGATCGGCATCTGCTAACATATTGCCTTACCAATTTCTTGTGTTTGCATTCAAGTAGATATCGGAGACCAGGAGAAGATTTGACGGGAGGAACGAGCAAGGGAAAGATCGGATCTTATATCTAGAGTGGAAATCCATGTGCCTACAAGTATAGTCAGTGTGGATAGGCCACTTAACAAGGCATCCTTCTTGTTGTACGAGAAGTTTTTCAGGAGATGGAACACTACACTCCGACGACACGTAGCAAGATTTAGCAAGGCAGTCGATGCTCCCTGTGTCGTATTGTTCGTGGATCCTATTACGCAGCGATGGACTGGCTTTCACCAGACCACACATAGCGAGCCAGTGGTAGATCTTCACAGGATACTAGACGTACTGAATGATTAGTTAGTCTGTCTGCTTATAAGTCTAATTCTACGATGTTGTCATTATCTGGTCCACGGCAGGCACTCTGGTCGCCTTGCTCAGCAGCGTTTTCTTCCTCGTTAGGCCCTGGCCGTCGAACGGTGTCGAGGTTTGCCGTAGGCCACCCTCCGAAGGCCCGACATAGCCGCAATAAATAGCACGAGGGAGAGAGTCTCCTGCCGTAATGTTTGGAGGCTGTCAGTTGTTGCTATGGTTGCTGCCTCCGTTTTGCTTGTCGCGGCATGCTAGATATCTTGAATTACGGACGCCGCTTTCTGTGCCGCCGGTTCGTCTCAGCTTGTCGGCGTCCGCCCCTGTTGTTGTTCCCAAGCTGCCCCACGTCCAGCGTCCCCTTCCCAAGTCCTTTCCTGCTCGAATTGCCTTGTCGCGCTGCCATGTACTCTTCCACCATTTCCGGAGCGCACGCCACCATGTCCTCTACTAACTCCCACGTTGTGTGTTTTTTGTCAGCCGGGAAGCCCGTCCACTGAACGAGCACCTCCCAGCCACGAGATCGTCTCCTTATGCGATGTATTTTAAAAATCTCATGAAGACCATGAGCGTTGTCCGGGCGACGTTGCACATGCCACAGCTTGAGGAGGTCTTCCTGCCTCTCATGCTGAAGCTCTGATTCTCGGATCCAGCCGTTTTTGCCGTTTATCAGTTTGACGTTAAGGTGCAGGAGGCCCTCATTATCCCATGTGTAGTCTTGAAGCTCTAACGGGAGCTTGAACACCCGCTTATTGGCCGACGCGTCGCTGGATGACTTGCCATTTGTATCAACAGCAGGAGCTCCAATGTACCCAAATGCTGGTTGACTTGTCGCTCTAGGGGGTGCTCCGACGAGTTGGGCGTCCAGGCCGCCAACTCCCTGCTCCTTGGACACTCCCGAAGGAGCTGCGTAATGGCTTGACAGTGTCGCGGGTATCGGCCAGAGTATTTCCCTCAGCGACACCATGTTGACGCGAGTGCTGTGGAGTCCATTAAAATGTTCTCGTGTTGAGCAAAGTCAGTCCTGCACCAGAAGACGTCATGTTCAGTCTGGCGCCACAAGGGTTTAAGTAGTGGCCGTGTGTCGGTCCCAGGCACTTTGCAAACCCCACTACAGCGCCACTCTGACCCAACCATCCACACGTTAAGGCCGAACGCTGTGGCGCATTTTGAGTTCCCAGCATGAGTTCCATGCAGCTCTGTTCAAGAAGTCTCTACGGAACAATCAATCGTAATACAACAATCTCCCATCAAGCGCAACAATGAAATTATCTTTATACGTAATAAATACAATGCTAGACCAATTCTTACAAGAGTTAGACCTGAGGCAGCGCGGTGTACATTGCTTTATATTTCGTCTGGCCAATTGGTTCAAGCCGTGTCTCATGGCAGCGAGCACAGGCAGCAAGAAAATTTCTTCAAAATCCAACTTTAATTACCGCGCTGTAAATATGTTTCTAAACCCTCGTTAATATAGCATTTCGGTGTTGAGCATCTAGCTTGAGCTTGTGGCCGTCAGTTTTGCGCATTCTTCACGGCCTGCCTTGCTCATTGCCTTGCTATTTCGGCACAACTGGTTCGATTCAACGCACCTTGATGTGTCTCCTCGAAAGAATTTGCTTGTAACACCTCAGTGCGTGTTGCCTTGTCCAGTATGCCTTACCCGCTAACCCGCGCTGACTGCACGGCTCGCAAGTGTGCTTCGTCGCATGTCCGCCACGGGTCACCCAGCGTTGCGGTGGTCGTAGCCTAAGCAGCATCTCCAAAAGTGTCTTCTAAGACTAGATCGAACACCCATGATGCTTGGCGACAGTCGGGCGACGGGCCAGTTTTCGCTTCAATCCAAGGTTCCTTGTACGGTGCGACCTAGGCGTCATACCGCAGAGATCGTGTTTGGCCACAAGCGTCGATATATCGCCTCTTAACGTTATAATTTGCGGCTCGGTTTTCGCAACGGTCGCTGGAAATATTTTCTGATTTCGCCATCTGCAGACATCATCGGTCATTTTCGCCAGTCGACGTCGTTTTTGAGCAATCTGTGGGCACAGAGCGCACTCTTCCATTTCGCGGACCACTTCGTAGATCAGCTTTAACCCGCAAGTATGACCGGTGCGGTGCTCTTTATTGCATTGTTCCCGAAGCGTGCCCCACGTCCAGTATCCACATTTCCAGACGGTCTGCTCAAAAAAACACATGCTGACAGGTATGAATGAGAAGCTAACGCATTGGCTTTCGGAAATACCATGCTCACGTCTGTTGCTACCAACGTCAACAGGCCGCCGGCCACCAACATCACCAATACACCAACACCGCCAACACCGCCAACATGGCGGCATTACCTAATACAGCAAAAGGCGTCTCATTGGTAGCCGTTGTGGAGCAACCGGCACGGGCGCCAACTGCGGCAGCGGCGCCATTCACCGAATGCTTGGGCAAAAGCGTCGGCGGAAGGAGCTTTCGTGTTACAAACGCCGAATGTAGCAATGGTATACATTTATTCATGCCCTCCCGAATCTGGACATCCATACCAATCTGTAAATCTCGCTGTAGTCTCTGTCTGCCGCAGTTGCGCAGTTGCCGCCGGTGCCGATACCCTTGCGACTAGTTAGACGTGGGTCACTGTGCTTTCCAGAATTACCCCGCTGACGCAACTCTTGCACCACGCAATGATTTCCGCTAGAGTACTCCGTAGAGTTGGCCGTCCAACACGCACACGGGCACTTGCAGTCCACACTTCTCTGCCTGTTTTGCTTCTTGACCTGCGGCTGGCCATCAAGCCGCTGGTTGCTGCTTAGCACGGCAATATGTACATCACGGCCCATTACGAACAATGTGACATAGTAAATTGTTACCCTAGCGAGGCGCATGACGTCCTGCGAGATCACAACAAGAGCCTGCCAAGCGTTGCCACTATGAACTCTCGGGCGCATCTACAAGACTGTACGTGATGCGCGTCTGAGCTACCAGCCTTCATCCCCTAGTTCCCCTGTGGCCTTTCGAAAGTGAATGATGTTTGCCGTGCCTCTTTGCTGGGTGCACACGACTTTTGTAGTTTTGCCAAAACTTTTGAAAGCCGCGTAGACTGACTGCCCGTCTCTCGAACGTAATTTTACGCTACACACTTCAGCCACAGCCCCCTTCTTCTTCATAGTTACTCCTTGGAGGCCAACAATTGCATCTTTGCCGATAAAATGGATAGAGTCATCTCCATAGTATATTGCATGGGTATTGAGGCTATTTCGCCGAAGGCGGAACAGCTTTCTTGGGTCGGCGATCTCAATGAGCTCCTTGTGAGTGCCCCGAGCATCACCGAGGTGCAGGGTAATGCCCGAAGCTGGGAAAAATACTTCGTTCTTGTTTTTGTCATAAGTGTGCTTCTTCAGAGTGTCGGATAAATTTGTTTCTACGTATAGGGAGTCCCCGGTCAAGTCTCTAATCAGTAGCACAAGGTACGCGCCTTTGGTTTTGCCACGGGCGACCCTTGGAAGGTCTCGACCAAGAATGCATGGCACCGGTTCAGGACGACCACCAGCATTCGATAGGGCTAATATCTCGTCTATCCAAGCCTCATCTTCAAAGATATAGCTCCAAATGTTCTCTGAGAGGGCTTGCTGCTTTGTAGGTGGTATACTAGCGTTGCGCCGGCTGAGGGGCGAAAGATACGTCGCAATTTCACGCAAAATGTCGAGGTAGAGGCGCATTGTATCGATGTCAAGTATTCCAGCATATGCTGATCTAGTTGTGGGCGAGTCAAGTCAGGGCTGACAAAGCTGCGAGCAATGTTCCTTGCCGATGTCCAGCCTGCTGAGCCGGCCATGTCTTATATCTCTCAGTGTCGGACACGAACGGGTGCCTCGACTTATGGATTATGGGCTTGCTGCTTTGGAGCAAAGGTGACTCCAAGAGCTGTATTTACAAATTGAACCCCACCGGTAGAGCCGTTTGCAGCTGGGTAGCACTCGTAGTTCGGTACTTCGGCCTGTGCCAGTCATATACTTGATCAGCCCGAAGTGGTGGTTTTATGCCGCACATCTCAGGAACGCGAGCCCCGGACCTGCCAAATTGCAGTCGCAGATTAGTATGCAGATTTAACCCTTTTCATGCCATACAAGCTACAGTAGCAATGCCCGGATGTTGGGGAGTGCAAGAGCAAGCGACAAATGGCAAGAGTGTGGAGGCAAAGATAGTATGGGCTTCTGGGAGTACAAGACAAACGCTTTGGAAATGTTAAGTATCTACTAAGCAGATAGTGGCCCTCCTGGCTCAGGCCACCGGGCGTAATAGTCGAATGAATGAATGTATTCATATGTGCCGGCAGTTTGTTCTTTGACTGCTGCGTCTCGCGGTCGCATCTGTTTGCCGTAACAGAAATCGCTGACCAGCAAGTCATCGAGCCAGTCTGCTGACTTCAAGCACAATACCGCCTGAAATGGCGATTTGCCTCTTGATTGCCTGCCTCTGTTCAGCAACAGCTATTCCGCCAGTTTTGGAGGTTTTAATCTATGCGAGCTTGCCTCACCTCGCGACCTTGGCTATTATTCCGCTCGAAGTGGCCATCTACCATAGTAATCTGTGGGGTCGCTATTCAGCATCAGCCCCAACTGTTCCGCAGGTATTGGCTATTTGATTTGAGTCGGCTCGCATGCATGTTTGCGCCCATTTACTTCTATACCGCCTAAATGGGCTGATTTTCCCCATGCGCAGCAATTGGTCCTTCACCCGGGTTTCATGATGTTGGGCACTGTCGACAGCCGCTGGGTTCGGCAAAGCGCCGTCTCCACCTCTCGTAGATCAGCTTTGATCCCAGATCATGACCGGTTCGGTGCTATTTAGTGCACTGTTCCCGAAGAAGCCCATCCAATATCCACAAGCAGGTAAATGTATTGGGTTTTGGGAATTTTAGCTCAGGTTTGGTCGCACCACCAGCACCACCTACACCACCAGCACAGACGTCTCATTGGCAGGACAGGACTGGAGCAAGCGGCACATGTGCCAAGTGCGGAACTGGCGCCACGGAATTATAGGTGCGAGTGGAGTTTTACAGTACACTCCCAAATACCTGCTTTGCTGTTCGACCTACGTCCGTATGGTACTCCATCCGCCTCTTTGCTATGACGGGCCTTGAAGGGATGGTAGCAGTCCATGGTTCTGCCTCGAGCCTGAAAAGGGCAATTTGGCCTTCCAGACGGTCCCCTGCCACGTGCTGGAGTGTATATTGCTCCGTGGCGGCCTGGCCGTCGGAAGGGCTTGCCGTGGTGGCCTCACTGGCTGCTTTCATAGCGGCCAATGTAATTCGCACAAGGCTGTTTCGAGATTTGTCGGCACGGCGGTAGCTTCGAGTATCCTGCTGGGTGAAATGACTGCGATGCGCTGTACGCGTTAGGCTTTCAAATCTGGCTGATATCCATGGGATGGGGACACTTGGGGGTGTTTGTGTTGCACGGTAGTTAGCCGTCCATTGCGTGAAGGACACATGGGAATGTGCAATATGATAAGAAAACTCGAGCAAAAGGGAACGTCCGTTGCCTGCACATGTTACACCAAGCAGCGTCCACCAAAGCCAGATCCAGAGGTTGGACCGGCACCAATCGAGACCGTGGAAAGCCCACAAGGTGCAGGTGTTGCACCTCCATCTGGAAGGTGCGTGTCCACCCGCAGATCCACTGAAAAAGCGGAGGCAAGCGCCCTGTACTGGAGGCCACGCCTTGCCCAACTGAGCGCCTCTCGGACGAGTGTACCCTATAGAGTATGAACAGCAACGGATTAGCCAGTCCAAAACAACTCTCCTCTTACATCTACAGGTACCCCTACCTTGTAGACAGCATAGATAGTTGAGTTGGCGAAGAAATACAATCTACCCGCCGAATTATCTGCACCACCCGCCGCAAGGCATGGCGCCCGCGCCGCAAGCCACGCTAGTAGTAGCCGGCGGGCCGCGTGTAAGCCCCCTAGAGACTCCAAATCGCATAGTTCAGGAGGCCATCATCGACAACAGCCTCCCTGTGAGGAACCTTCCGTTCTCGAGCAGCAGCCCAATTCGAACACATGCCGCCTACCTACGCACTAGGCGCCAAGCTCAGTCTGACAACAACCCCTTTGCACCATTGGCGGAGATCACGGAAGAACTATCAGAACCAGCCAACGATGCAGAGGAAGCCATCGCCAAAGCCCAAGAGCAACTTGACATCCGCGCCAGCATCTTGCGCGCCTACACAAGTGCGATCTCCCAATGCACGCTTCAATTCACCAGTGGCTATGGCCAAAAGTTCGCGAAACACCTCCGGGAAATTCTCCTTCAGCACTGGCAAAACGCTACCGAAGACGAGGCACCTCATACCACGCCGCCAACCGCAGCGCCCGCGGATGCAGCCAAACCCCAGGGGGCGGTGAGCTACGCCGGCATCGCCAAAAAGGCCGCATCTCGTCGGCCAGGGAACGAAAAGCTTCCCCGCTCCAAAAAGTCAGCAACCTCCACCAGAAAGGACAAGCGGGTACTGATCAGACTGCCTAACGGCCCAGAATCCGCCGAGCAGGGGCTAAAGATCCGGTTGGCAATCAGAGACAAACTCAGAATACCATTACTAGACATACCACACATCAAGCAAACCAACACCGGGTGGGCACTGACCACACGCACGGAGGAGATCCAACAACACGTCATCCGGGAGCAGCAGCTCTGGGGCGCCTGCTGTGGCATCCAGGCAGCGGAAAAAGAAACGGAATGGCACAGCTACCTGATCAGGGACTTCCCAACAACCATTCCTTCCTGGGATGGATCGACGCTCCCGTACAAACAGACCGTAGAGACAGCTATCAGGGAACAGACAGGCATACAGCCAGTGCAATGGCGACAATCTGCGAAAACAAAACCAAGCGACACCACCACATCATTGATCATATCCTTTGAGCAGCCGGTAAAGGACAAGTTCCAAATCCTAGGCCTCGGCAAACCTTCTTTTGAGCTTACAAACGAAAAGACGATAAAACAATGCCATAACTGTTGGGCATTCCACACGCCACACGCATGCAGAAACACCCAACGCTGCGGCAACTGCAGCTCGACGGAACACCAAAGCGACGAATGCGGTGCAACACCCCGATGCGCCAATTGCCATGGCCCGCACAAGGCAGACTACGAACAATGCTTTGCTCGGCCAAAGAGTACGACCAACGGGCTCAGGGCCCTCTCAAAGACAGAACTCATCTACGCTCGCAGGCAGGGAAACGCTGAATACATGCGCCAAAACGCCATACCCACGGAAACGGAGACAACCGCAGCGACACCGGATCTGCCCATGGCTGACGCAGCACCAACGCCTCAGAGAGCTGAGACTGAGGCGCACAGTAACAGTCCAGGAACGGGAGAGGCAGCGGCAAGGGAGTCACCTGGCTCAGAGGCGTCTACTATAGTTGTAGCACAGAATCAGGTTAGAGACGTCGCCCAACCCCTGCCACTGGCAACAGCCAGACCCGCGAAAGCCCAAACTGTCAGAGCCCAAGCCATCAAAGCACTAGCTACTAGAAGCCCAGCCATCAACACCCAAGCTATCAAAGCTAAATACCGTAAAAACCTCCTTCCAGAGCCAGCGGAGCCCTCTAGTGAGGCGATCACCAGCGACACAGCCCGCACAGCGCGGCAGCGATCCCCTCCCTCAAGTCCACCCTTAAGGGCACAATCACCGCCAAAAAGGACCAAGACACAAAGAACAACTGCCTCTACTAGGAATGGTAGATAAAAGACAAGCCCCTTCACTCCGCCTATATCAGGCGAACGTCGACAGAGGCGAAGCAGCGCACCACGCTGCCTTGCAACTAGCATACGAAGAAGCCTACAACATCGTACTTCTACAAGAACCACACACCTCATACAACCAAAGAAAAGACGTATGCCGCACACCAGAGCACCCTGGCTTCCATTGCTTTAGCCCAGTATCTTATTGGAACTCATGGGACACACGGCCCCGCGTGCTCACCTATGTACGAAAACACAATACACTACAACCGGAACAGCTATCCCACGCACAATCGCGAGACCTTCTATGGCTCGACGTAAACGGCATTACAATACTCAACGTATACAACCGCCCAGAAGAACCGGCTATACTACAAGCAGTCACTGCCTGGAACCCGCCGGCGAACACGATCGTGGCCGGAGACATGAACGCTAGCCATCCCCTATGGCGATCCGACAGAGCAACAACACCAGGGGGAAAGCAACTAGCTGAATGGGTAGAAAAACACTCGCTGCAGCTGCTAAATGAACCTGACGTGGACACCACAGTGGCTAAAGGAAGAGGCAGGCCAAACACTATTGACCTAGCCTTTTCCAACATAACAATGGCCACAGCCACAGTCGAGGAACATCTCACCACGGGCTCTCTCCACTACACACTAAGCATTGAAGCATTGGCAGCACAGCCTGCACCAAAGGTTATTGGCCGGTACAAGATTACAACAGAAGAGGAGCTGCAG
>PXYN01000363.1:0-11630 GCA_003056585.1 Lecanicillium sp. MT-2017a
GTGACGTGTCATCGTTAGTGGTTGTGGCGCTCTGGGGGGCACGGGCACGAAGGATCTGTGTGGCCTCCTCGGCAGCACGGCGGGGTGGGGCACTACGAAGTTGTTACCCCCCCCCCCCCCCCCCCCCCCCGGTGATTGGCAGGCGCTGGGATGGTGCTCGTTGCCACGGGCATTAACTTCGCCCATTTCGCCGAGAGCTTGCTTCCGACGTTGCAAAGGGTGCATACATGGGAGAGGCACCACACGCCGCTGTTTCCGCGCCCAAGGCTGCCATGATCGACTTCTTTATCAAGAGCTGCTAATGTTGGCCCAAAAAATATGAGCACCTGCCTTATTTTAGGCGGTGCCCTAATTTATTACCCCAGATCTTGTCTGTGGCTCATATCGCGGGTATGGAAGAAAGATCCCCTTCTGCGGGGCCCTTCTCGCCGACAGATTCAGCCAAGCCAGGGCATGCTCTAGAGTGCGACCAATCCAGGCTTCGATAATTATATATATTGTTCAGAATTGTCACGCTAAGGTCATAAAAACCACTTGAGGAGAACTTTACCTGACCAAAGTGGTTCTGTGGTGCTACGCAGTACCTTGTGGCTCGTATTTCATCTGAGTTAAGAAGATGCCGCATGAAACACGGCAGCAGCGCTGAATCAAAGTTCACGTAAATGTCCCAATTGCAAGTGGTGGACATCGCGGCTAGCCATCTGCGCGGCACCCCAGGTACGTCACGCTGACCCACATGCAGTTAGTCACTAGAGCGTTGCTCCCACGCAGAAGCTTCCAGCGCCACCACTCTGCCGCCTTATAAGCAAGGCCGCCTGCCTGTTGACTGACCCAGGCACCGTGCGCAATACCTTGACCAAACATGACCAAAAACGTAGCTCAAATCGAGAGCCTGATCAAAGAGCTGAACACCGCAGATTTCTGCAAGGTCTTTCAAAGTTAAACCCATCATCACAACAGACTATAATATTGATATTTTCTCTCTAGGTTGTAAACTCATCCATTAGATCACGAGCGGCCAATGTAACTGCCATCAGAGAAATCAGTTCCTCAGTGCAGGAGGCTATTGCAGTATCGACGATTCCTACACCAGCGGCGACACCGGCAGCCGACGCTGACCGAGATAGTAACGAAACGACAGATCTCCCTAACGACATCTCGATCGAGACTTTAAACACAGGAAACGTGGGGAATTTAAAGCGTAAGTTCTCCGGTATTTCAGAAAACTTGCAAAGTTCCTCTAGCGAAATATCCACGATGGACGAGGATACCGTCTCTTTGGAAAGCTGTAGTCACTGCAAAGGGCTTGGCAAAAAGCCAAAGCACGCCGCGACCATTGTGCACGGCAACGACCACGAACTGACTAAACTTCAAATGATATTCCCGAAGCCGTTGCATGATTTGCATAATTTCTGGAGCCTCTGCATGGTTCTGAAAGGGCGTACGCGCCCCGTGCATGAGACGCGACTTCAGCTACCGTGGGCAGAGCAGCTTCCCATGCTCCTGCAGACGACGCAGAAGAAGATAGAGGATGCCAAGTGCAAGGCGGCGCTCCATACGCTCGAATGGCGACTTCTAGTGATAGAAATCGCCGCTATGTATGTGGATGAGAAGTCACATGAAGAAGAGCGGAAACGCGAGATGGTGGCGATGGGTATAAGAGTCACTCATCATCGTGATGTAACATTGGACTGGCTGACGGGGCAACTTTATGGCGATGCTGTTAATATATTCAAGCTGAGCTCGAAAGACTGGAGGAGAATGAAGGTTGAACACTGGCTACGCGTTGGCTGCCCATTGTTCGCTTTCACTCAAAACTGTGGCTTTGCCTGCTTGATCGCTCCAGGCATGCGCATTCCACAGGTTGCGTAAGTGCGACCGGCTCATCTCTTAGCAATGGCTGACTTAGTGGCAACTGGTAGATTCAAAGCTAAGCGTGCCGGTGACACGGATACCCCGTTTGTCAGGCACCTTATCAACACCTTTGGAGGGTCGAAGACCCGGCTGTCTTTTCTTTCCGACGTAATGGAATCTTGGGTTCGGACAGGTGTCCCCCCTGATTGGCCACTCAAGATTGAGGATCTCACGGAATCGGAAGTACAGTCACAGGTTAACACGTCTCTCGAATACTGGGGGCAATTCACCAACTTGCCTTCCTGTTCTGGTGATGCTGCATCGGCACCACTGCTGAATGCTGCCCCTGCAATTCAGTTTCATGAAACCACTGCTGATGCAGTCGATCCCGTGAATACTATAATGTTGCCATTAGCCGGCGAAAGCAATTACTAGTTTGTAATTCTGTTATATTTTCGGAGGTAGGTATTCTTTTGCCCGGTGGCTCTCGTGGCACAGACAACAGGCATTGGGACTGCTCTATTTAGCTCCCCTTGTTAAAACGCTGGCGCTTACAAGAGAAGCTGAAAGCTGGGTTATAGCGTCCCGTTATTGCTGTAATAGCTTAGCACGTATTAATATTATAATAATGCCTGACCATGGGCAATGCGACTATCACAAAATTTTGCAAGCCTGGGCGGTCCCGTGGCCAAGACTTGCGTTGCTCTTTGTTGGCTAAGTGCCCTTTTCGTTGTTTCTGTCACCGACTCTGCCACCGACAGAGTCGGTGGTAGACACCAATCAGGAGCTTAAGGTGGAGACTGCACGCCAAGCTTAAGGAGCGTGTTTGCTGGGCGCTCATTGCAACACCCACCCGCTCCAAGCTCATGGGAGGCAGAAGAATGAGGTCGCGGCAATTTGGCGCTAAAATATAGTGGCCCACCAGTGCAGTCCTAACAGCTACGCGACGCGTTTATTTTTGCATCCTCTTCTATTTATTATATATTAATATGTATTTTTCAAGCTAAAGAAAATAAAGTTAAATAAAATTAAAAAAAAACATAAATTGCTTATTATATGTATAATAAATGGTTATATTTTAGTTTTAATAGATGTTTAAATATTTACTGTATTTGGGAATAATATAGCTATGTTAAAATTGTTGTTGTGCTATAAGGTATTTGCCACAGTATCGACTAGACAGTGGAGGTGCTGCAGACTAATTTGTGATCGGCCGCGTGCAATTTCCGATTCCCAATCTGACTAGACTTCCTCTGGTAGCAATACAAAACGCCTGCAAATTGAGAGTTGGGATGGTCAGTACGCCGTCCAAAGTCTCTGCCTGTACAATATACTCATTTTTATTTTCTTTCACCGCGTCTGCATCTTCCCGCGTGAGCCATTCCAAGGTGCACGTAAGTTTTGACCTTGCATCACCATTCTCACCAACTGTGTACTCAAGCTGCACCAGGAGTGGCCCCGCCTGAACAGGTGCGACGCTAAGGGCGCCAAGCGCAACAGTGGTAGCAGTTCCCTGCTGTACTGTCAGCAGCTCTGACCTTTGGCGCAAGACCACGTCGCTGATGCCTGCTCTTCTCCGGTCAACAAGCGCGGGTCTATTATTGGAAGCCGTCGCCACTTGTGTCATTGTCGGCAGCGGCGAATCACGACTACTACTGGCGCTGGATTCTGGACTCGGCGATTCTTCCATCCCCCCGGCACCGCAGCTGTTCATGCTAGCTGTAGTTTCAGAAACCTTCATCGTCCACAATGTACTTTCACTTGGCTGCGGAAGCATTGTTCTATGCTGCCTCGACAGCAGCGTAGTAATGCTAGTCCTGATATAACTCTCCAACGTCTGCACGAATATACGCTCCAGCGTGCATGATGGAGGGAATATCGGTAACTTCCAGGCAGGGTATAGTCTTCCGTGGCATCGTTTGGTGTACAGCTTCGAGGCTTGACACAAGAATGTATTGCAGAGGAAACACGCCATTTTGCTTGAAGCAACGACTCTCGGGGTTGGCCTAGGTTGTTGTGTTTCGAGGTAGTATATGAGTTGCATCTCCGCGTGTATTTTTCCTTCAGATAAGGTTTTGTTACACTGCTTAGCGAATAGTTCCTCACCTGTTTGCCCGTCTCGGCGCAGCAAGCGGGCTACTCGCGTAATGCTAGGTTGATGCCCGTGTGCAATCTGCAATCTCGCACAGGCAACAAGAAAATTCGGCTGATGCTCTATAGGTAGGCAGCGAAATGCGGTTTCAGGCAAGCTGAAAAGGACGATCTTCATGCGGCGAGCGACAGGAAACTTTTTAGCAGTGCGATAAAGAAACCTTGCGGCTTCACGGTATCGTGCCACTCTCTGAATCATCTTGAGAAAGTTCCTTCGTTCGCTAGGCCCCATCTGGGTATTTGAAATTGACGATAATATTTGTGACAGGTTGTCGACGCGAGAGAGCTGGAGAAGAGCCTCAACGAGGTCGCAGAGGCGTTGCTCAATCTGGTGGTTCACCCATGAATCGACAGACTTAATCGCCATTTTGGCTTTTTGGCGAAACTCGGGGAATTTACCACCCAGCAACGCTGAAGTTTCCTCTAATAATTGTTTGATCGTCTGCCTGGGTTTATTTCGTTTATTCGGCGCAAAACGAATCCTTTCCCGTATGCGCAGAGAACACATGGCCACTACGTCCGAGAAAACTGCTTCCTCGGCCCCTGGACCTATCCTGCAATTAATAACGGCAATCAGCAGCATTGTGTGATCGACGGCAACTCACTCTTTAATACTCCCGATAGCGAATGGAATATTCTTTCAAAACCATTCCTAATATCGTTCAAGTTGGAGCGGCCATCGCCGTGGTGGGCTTGATTGACGGCGATGACCACCTCCAATTCACCTTCTGCGGGCATTTCGTGTATGCATAGCGCTGGTATATGATTTGGATCGTCTCCGATATTGGAAAGAAACGCGAGGGTATTCACTAAATCGCGTTCCCAAGCAAAGGGGAGCGAGTATGCTGCAGGGTTATCTTGTATATGTAGTTGCCGAGCGTTTATCGACGGCTCGGCCGGCACGGGGTGTAAAAGGTGCATGAAAGCGATTGCCTCCGCGCAGGCGATATCCGGAGAGACAAGAGCAAACTCTGCCATTATTTCCTTTGATTCTGGGATTTCCAGGACGAATGTACATGGAGAGCTGAGGCTCGGGATGAGGGGCGCGGTGCGGTTTAATGCAGGATGCGGCACCCCGGCACGGCGCGCGCACTGTGATATTTGGATGAGAAGTCGTGATTCCTCTTTTCCCCTCATCTGCAAGGTATTTGCTGTTTGTGCCACCCTTTCTTACTGAGAAATAGCGGCTTCAGCAAGCACAGGCACCCACACCTGGCAGAAGATGCGTATTACACCTGATCGACTGCCTGGACGCAGAAGCCTTCTTATTCCAAAGGTGCATTTTAGTAGTTTGCATAGCAATTTTACACAGTGCAGTACTATCAGGACTTCAGTTTGCGCAGTGCTATGCCGGAGGTCGCCTTTGCGGCGGCTATTCTTTGATGCTGTGCTTTGGGGTACCGCGCCGCGCGGAGTATAAAAGGGTACTGGGATGTCGACCCCGCAGGCCAACAACAGCAGGCGCAACGTGCAGTACAGAAAACGACGAGGATAGCATGGTTGTGTTGCTCTGGTCCAAGGTAACACCTCAATTCGAATGGATTACACCATCCTCCTCCAATTAGAAACTGACACGCCGTCGTCGCCAGCGCAACAAGGGGGGTAACAAGCCGCGCGGCAGACTTATGCAAGTCTCACGCATCTATGCATTCGTGCCCAAACGCGAAGCGGCGCCTCTGTCCCTTTTCCTATCTTTCTCTGCTTCCATTCTAAATGGTGCCAGCAGCGCTCATCGAACCACATCCGCTCCGACAAGGTTACCATTTTTGTGAACCTCTGCTTCCCATATAGCAAACATGGCTACAAGCATCTTGGATCATTTCCGCTGTCGCCCGGAAGATACCCCGAAGGAATTCTATCGCGTGCAATACCCAGCAAGCAGAACAACATTATCCGTGGATGGATTTTTCGCTAGCGATACTACAACCAGTTTTAGTCAGCTGGATCTGTTCAAGGAAGCTGTAACAAATCATTTCACATGGCAGTACCGCGGCCAGTCGCCGTTTATCTCCGTTTTCTCGGATCGAGAGCACGCAGAAAACTGGGCGTGTTTAGAGCCCTGGCAGCCTTTCCATGGTCACAAAACTGAGGATTGGAGCATTTATATCATTGATACTTCCAAATTAGAAGATGTATACATCTTCAGATTGCAAACTTTGGCAAGTGCAATGGGAATTCACATCCCCACGGCAGCCGCACAGCACTTGGCGGGCGCCTTTATATGCCTTCACAGAGTGCCTTCCTCCTCGGTCATCGAAGAGCTTGAAGCACACTATGTCAAAGTTGGTAAGATTGTCCAGATATTATGATGTATCGACGGGATAATAATTAGCAGACCGAGAATCGCGACGTCATGTGGAGACGTTTCATATCGTTGACGCTTACAGTGGTAGTGATTATGAAGCCGCTGAAAACAACCTCAATGACGACATCATCAAAATGATTGAAGGCGACTACTGGTGATACAGTAGTTCGCTGTACTGTGTTATCCAGACATTCTGACCATGCATGTATTCGGTCATCTCTTTCATGTTTGATGTTTCAAAAGCAAAGTCTTTTTGCGCAGCGCGGATCCATCATGTGAATATCCCCTCTGGGATGCCATTTCTCCGCGGACGCGTTATGCTTTCAGGTTGACAACGGGTCGAATGTGATTGTAATCTCTAGCCGCAATATTCGCCAAGTCTTCTTACTTTTTACCAATCTCATCACACTGCATAGATTCAGTGTCTGATTCAACCTTTCGCTCTTCAAAAATGTCCTTGACGATCCTTTCTAGCCCCTGTAGGTCGCCCTCCACTGTTCCCGCCTTGTCCCGATCAACCCAACCTTCCGTATACCCGCCTTCAAAATCAGTGAGCCAGGCATTATCTTCTTGATCAATCAGTATATTGGAGGGCTTGGCGTCACCCCAGACCGCCCCGGCGTCGTGGAGCGCTTTGACGGCAGACTTGACTTGCGCAGCCCACCTCGTTCTCAATTCCAGCAGGACATGCTCGTCCCAAAGCCGGTCATCCAAAGTCCCCTTCCCTTCGCAGTCGATGTACTGCAATAGCATACCGAGAATGGCATCGGTCTTCTCTTCATGCACGACACCCAGGAGGCGGCCGAGGTGCCGCCCTTCTGAAAAGTGAATCTTTTTGTATGCCTCGAGCTCCCTCTGCAGTGGGCCCCGGGGAAGGCCAACCCCAAAACCTTTGAAGTAACAAGTCATCTTGCACCCAGACTTGTCCTGAACAGTCACCCTCGACGGCATTCTGTCTAGTGCATGGTCAGGGTTGGAAAATTCCACCCTCACTGCCGTCGGCTCGTACAAGGTTGTCCACGTTTCCAGGTCATCGAGGAAATCGCCGTCCAAATACGTGCGTGGTGGGACGAACCGGCCCCGATCATCTATGCATCGCGGTAAAAGGGTTTCGTCTTGGGCGTCAAGCCTGCAACCAAATGTTTTGGGGAAGAGATATTCTGAGAGGACTGGTTTGGCTTCCCCTGACCGTATCTTGTCAGGATCAAAGGAGGGCGGTGCCTCAGGGGCGCACTCGTTGAATAGTGGCTGAAATGTGTCGATGACCCAGTCGAATACCTCTTCTTCGTCAATGCCCTCAAATTCGCCTGGTCCTGCCGGGTGAATTACCTTCAGGTATCTCAGATATTGGTCCGTGGTGTGAGGAGAGTTTCTGAAGAAGTCAGGCGACAAGGATATATCAAAAGAGCAGCCATTAAATCGCACAGAAATGGTGCTGTTATCGTCAAGAGAACCTCTTGTGAGTACACGGATGACTTTGGCGCACCCTTTGCCGCTCATTCTGATTTGCGTTGTGAGTGTGAGAGTTGAGAAATAGGCCGAGGGTTGCGGAGGAACGTTGCCATTGTCAATCAGCCAATGGGAGGCGGCGTCCTCGCGCGCGCCTCCTCGGGCAGAGAGCACCGTCACCTGCTGCGGGCTAAGAATGTATAAAGCCAAATTGAAGGCGCTGGCGGCCACGAAATCGCAGCACCGGCGCTTCAAAGCACCGGCCATTGGATAGTTGCTTGAAGAGCCAAGTTCGAGGAGCTCCTATTCTTGAGAACAGCTACGTGGCAAACATCTATATATTGTAGTCTGGATGGCCATTATGCTCAACTCGTCATAGCCGTCCGTCACAATAATTCTTATTCCACCATTTTCCATTCTTCTCTCTTCGTTCAGTTTTGCCGCAGGTGAATCATGTGCAGGAAATCAGTCCGCATAGGCATGTGCGGGCACCAGCTTGGGAGAAGCCGCTGGACTCCAGAAGATTTGATGGCTTGCCCCAGTGTTCGACGACGAGCCCGGAGCGGCAGCCGGCCGCGCCGTTGCAACCCACCGCAGTCGACAACTGTCACTACGGTGCACGATACGGTCTGTGATGACTTACTCTGCTATGTTACGTTTATCCTCGTCGCCAGAGGTTGGAAATGCTGCAACTGCCACGGCGTGAACCGACCGGGTGTGGAATATTGTGAGGTCTTGGTTCCAGCACCGGGCCACCCTCATGATATGGAGCTCGCTGCCCCATGTATCCACGGCGCCTGTGGAAACTGCACTGTGGCGGCCCCATCCAACCGCCGAGGCCGCCGCTAAACTGTTTGTCCGAAGCCTCTGTGTTCCTCTCTCGGGCACTTACTCGTGCGGGGCTAGTACAGTCCAAGGTCTAGTCCTCATTTCAGCGTCTACGAGTAGAAAGATGGATTCTGTGGTGAATTCCAAGTCGCGAGAGTTGCTATTGAATTATTATGAGCAGTCAATCAGCGGTAGTAAAGCTAGCAGGAACGAGGGCCTTATCTAGCCAGCGGCCCTGCTTCTCCCCGCCTCCTTCTGATTGTAAGATAGTCTGCTTTTACTTGAACCTTATCTTGCCTTGTGCGGTAGAATAGAGAGAATCAAGACGGTTGGCCGATATACACAATGACGTGCGCTTGGGCACCAGTTACAGACCTGACCGACGAGGTCGGTGGTATGGACCAATCAAGTGTTCGCTGCTTGGGCCAGTCTGCCTGCAATCATCTAGGACGTTCGGCGCGGCACACATCGCACGTCGCTGCGGTTTTGTCTGAATGTGTTCCAAGATCATGTTGCGTAATCACTAATACGATATTAACATTAATACCTCCGGCGCGTGGAAACGTTGGCTATCTGGGGGCATGCGGTGATGAATCGGCTTGAACATCGAATTGGAGACAGGACAGACGTGTAGAAGGAACAAATGAATGCCTGGAATGGAACGGGGCATTGCTCCCATGCGCTCCATGCGTGGGTTTGCCCTGCCACCTCAGAGCCAGATTTTTATCCTGGGGCCTGCTCAAAGTCCTTAATACTGCCTTCATGGAAAAAAGGGTGTGTTGCTACAACCATGGAATGATTGTGTGTAGCGGACCAGCCCTGGAACAAGGCATTTAGCTCGCGCATGTAGCGCCGACCACTGGCAGTGCAGACCTGCTATTGCCCACACGGTACCGTAGCCCTTCAGTGGAGGGATGTGCACCACGCCTTTGTCCTTTTTGTGGAGCCCTTTCGGCTTCCGTCGTCGCCCTGTGTTGGTGGTATATGCGTGCCGGGCCGGGTTTACCCATCATACCTTGTCAAGAGAAGCCAAAGGCTCCTTAGTTGACCAGTTGCGATGTTCACGCCCATCCACCGTGGCTGAAATCGGCCCTCAGCTTAAGCAAAAATAAACTTTCCCTTACCGAGACACCTTGTAAAGTCCCATTATTTCTGCCACCCTAGATTATTAATGCGATCCTGCACCTTGGGATCGACCTTCGGTAACTCTTCACCGAGTTAGAGCTGCAAGCCATCTGCTAGAGGTCCCGTTGTGGGTGGGTTTGGCTTGAACCCTAGTAAGCAGTCCTTAGGCCCGGGGGCCACAGCTAAGCCCGAAGAGGCATGCGCAGATTCAATATAGCGCGGACCGGAAAGCACATCATGAAACTCGAGAGCTCTAGGATTTATTTTGGGCAGGTCCTGTCCGTTTCTGAGTGATTGGAAGAAAACATGGCGCCGTCCTTAAGCAGCGGCGTCAACGGCTCCACTCATAAGCTGTTGCGCCGGCAGTGTCGGTGGCCCAGCGATGGCCGCCAAGTTCCCTTTTGCTTCCGGCATGTTTGTAGGAGTTAATGATGTCCAGCAGGCACTCTAAGCTCCTGATTGGCTCCTGCCACCGACTCTGTCAGTGGCCGAAACAACGAAAAGGGAAGTTTTTAATAGCAAAAGTGCACCTCCAAATCAACCTGTCAGGAGTGATGTTGCAGCAGCCCGGTACATACCTTTCTACGCAACAATTAGCGTGAAAGATGCCTGACAATGGGCCAAATTTGGCGTTTTGGCGCTAACAAACCAGAGGCAAGTACGTAATAGGACAGGGGCCTGATTTCGTCCCGTCGCCCCAACCAGTTTGCACCCGGTCATTTGCACTGACCAAATCAAGTATTTGTACCCTGGTTACCCCCGAAACAAAAATGCAACAAGCCTTTCTCTACAAGCCATGCCCGTAACTTTACCTAGTAATTTGCAGCAGCCAAAGAAACGGAACAGAAGTGGTGAGAACTTCAAAAAGAGATGGCGTACCTTTGTAAAGAGTGGTTTCAAAGTTCATCAAGACTATCATGCCGACGTGTATATCCTGCTTCGCCGCCATGGCCAGGTATTCGAGTTTAAGTCCACAGGTAATGCTTGGCCATTATCTCGTGAGGAAATTGTGAGGCGCGCTCAGCTCCTAGATGCTGTTTATTGGCAGTTCACTAACGCCAGCAATAGGAGAGGAGCTTTCCCGTACCGCTCTTGGTTTCCGCCGACGATATGTCACGTCAGGGTAGCGTAGCATCAGAATCCAGTGACTCGGGGTAATGCCTGTTAAGAATCCTCGAGATCTGTTGACAGCGGGCGGCGCCGTATAGCTGCATTAATATCAATCAAAGTAGTTTGCTATCCTAATTTATATTCATCTAAAACTTCATTCAGAATAGATAGAGCATCAATCGTTCATACTCATGCACAGCCGTACTCTGATGTCAATTAGGAAGCTGCCTATGCTCGAGTCGTTCTTAGATGACTAAGGCAAATCGGTCAAGATTTCACAGAAACAAACCATACTGCTTGCGCAGGACTAAGCAAAGCTAAAAAGGGCTCAAGTTTAAAGCTGGCGATCATATTTCCCTAGCCTCATTATCCCATACACCCCGCCAACATTCCCTGAGGCTTATCTTCGCCCATGAAGCACCTTCTCGTAGCACATGCCATGAAGCTGAGCGCCCCATCCATTACCAGCGAGCGACAAGACTGCCTGGCAATGAGCCCAGATGGCATCAAAGTCCTGGGGCAGAGGCGTTATCCGGGGCCGGAAATGTGGCAGAAGTGTCCTGTGGCAGAAGTGTCCTGGGGCAGAGGCGGTGGGTGTCCTGGGTCGGAAGTGTCCGGTGTGGTGTGTGGCGGGTGTCCGCTGTGGCAGGTGCTGTGTGTGACAGGAGATGGGTGTGGTGTGTGTGTGTTGTATGTGTTGTGGACTGGTGCGTGTTTCGTACGGTCTTTAGGTCGCGAGACTCAGCTGCTGTTTCTGGCCTTCCATACATCTCACTCGTCGTCGAGCTTGCTTCTCGTGAGGATGATT